>JANHFL010003659.1:332523-349167 GCA_032468155.1 Oxyrhabdium leporinum | reverse complement strand
CGCCCCTGGGGGGGCGCCGCGGGCCGGTTGCTGGAGGGGGTGGGGCTGCAGGAGCCGGAGAATCAAGCACACGGGGACCGGAGGGCGGAGTGGGGGGCTGCTCAGTTACCTGCAGCGGGAGAAAGGGGCGGGGCTGCGTATGAGGGGATAGGGGGGCACTGTATGCACGGGTAGTGGGGGGTGGGCGTGCTTCGGGAGCGCCACTGTGCTATCGTAGCCAGGGAGTGGGGAGCGGGAGCGGGGGAGGGGGCGGCTGAGGCGGCCCTCCGGAGTTGGTCGTCTCTCTGCTTTTGCAGGTGGTAACCGCGGTGACAACGGCGTGGTGGCCCTCTCATTTCCCCTCTGCCAGCGAGCTTGGAGGCCTGGGTGATTCAGGGCACCGTCTGCTGGAGCCAGGAGCTCCCTTCCCGCTGGGGTGATGCCTTGTCAAGGATCGTCCTCCTTGCGGGGATCCATTGCGGCTGCAGTTTTTATTGCTGGCAGACGAGCGTTGACCCACCACCCCTCCCCGCCCCTGAAACCTAGAAAAATGTAGTGAATCTTTCAACTCAGATAATATTATTGCTAGAGGTGGTAAAAAACGAAGCAACATCTACTATACTGTTTTTTGGGGTGGTTTGTTTTTTAATGCTTCAGGAGCATGAACATGCTCTCACAGATAAAAGATGTGGGGTTATTGGTTCAGGACATAATGTGAGGCTCCTTAGTGAAAAAAAGAAATCCGCCAGATTGACAGGAAAAGAAAAGAACCCTGGAGTCTTGATTCCCAGCAACCTCTGTCTTCACTGTAAAATATTCATTTCCACTTCCCATCTGAAGACACCCTTGTACAGCAAAGCTGTTGATTATAATGCAACATCCCCTCTTCAAGGTTCCGGTTGTTCAACTTCCTCTGCGTTGTGACTGATCAACCAGCAATAATTCTGCCTCTGCCCCATTCATCTGCAGCTTCTCTCCCTCTCCCTCCAGCGCATGGCACCTTTCTGAGCATGCCTCGGCTTGTTGTGTATAACAGAAGCTTCCACCGAATACCAGAAGGCTTTGGTCCAGCAGTGTGGGTTCACAGTCTTTACTATAATTTAACCAATCGACACACAAAATCTTCTAAGGCGTGTTGATGTTTAAGGAAGAAAGAAGAGTGGCCCCACTTGGGGATCACCATCATCGAGACAACTGAGTGTGTGCATGGGAGTATAAGCTCAGTTTCAATAAGGAGCAGCTGTACAAGAGGGTAGTGCTCCATTTTAATGCAATTTGCATAGGATATTACTCAATGGATATTATGTTGTGAAGCAGACCTCTCTCTCTTATCAGTGGCAAAGCACCATTGATGGCATTGAAGCAAGGGCTTTGTGACAGTCACCCAGGGTCCCACTGGGCAGGAAATCCTCAAATGCAACAGGACTGACTTATGACATTTTGATTTGAATAAGTAATATATATTACGAATCAGGGGAACCGGCTATAAAATTGTACATCCATTAAGCTACCTTACTATATCCTCGATTACTTGGCACCTGAAAACACACAGGTTTGCTTTATTGTTGGGGTATCTCTGCCCATTGCTAAGCTTCATTTTCTCTCCCAGAAGTCCTACAACCCTGCTCACTACAATACTCCTTCTAAACCATACAAGACTGGATACATGCCACTACGCATAAAGGAGAAATAGAATACAAATATATTTAAACACAAAGAAACTTATGCTTTCTTTCCTTTTCCTGGGGTCCTGGTAAAAGAAGCTAACGGCAGTAGCTGTGAGAAGGATCTTGGAGTCCTGGTGGACAGTCACTTAAATATGAGCCAGCAGTGTGCTGCAGTTGCCAAAAAAGCCAATACAATCCTATCTGCATTAACAGAGGGATAGAATCAAGATCACATGAAGTGTTAGTACCACTTTATAAAGCCTTAGTAAGACCACATTTGGAATACTGCATCCAGTTTAGGTCAACACAATATGAATAAGATGCTGAGACTTTGGAAAGAATGCAGAGAAAAGCAACAAAGATGATTAGGGGACTGGAGGCTAAAACATAAAAAGAACAGTGGCAGGAACTGGATATGTCTAGTCTAGTGAAAAGAAAGACTGGGGTGACATGATAGCAATGTTTCAATATTTGAGGGGCTGCCACAAAGAAGGGGGAGTCAACCTATTTTCCAAAGCACCAGAAGGCAATGGATGGAAACTAATCAAGGAGAAAAGCAACCTAGAACTTAGGAGAAATTTCCTAACAGTGAGAACAATTAACCAGTGGAACACCTTGCCTTCAGAAGTTGTTGGTGCTCCATCACTGGAGGCTTAAAAAAAAACTGGACAGTTATTTGACTGAAATGGTATAGGGTCTCCTGCTTGAGCAGGGGGGTTGTTATTCTGATCTGTTATTCTTCCCTGAAGCAGAAAGTGATTCACCTACTTCAGAAGCACTGAAGATCTGTGTAGAAGGGGGCTTTACTAGTTTACATTCTTGGAAACTAAAGGCAGTGGCTGAATACAAGCTGACTTTTTCAATTTTAGATGTGCTGCTTTGGGTCTAGTTGTATATCTTCTTCTCAGCCCTTTTAGAAAAGTGGCCACAGCAATACAAATACATCCAGTGGCGCATTGAATGCAGACCCTTTGAACCCAGGGCATTTAGCTTTAGACCAGATGTCAGATAGATCCAAATGTAGGATATGCTTGGTTTTCCCATGAGGTAGAATGAGGTGGTTGTTTCAGGCCATTCATTCAATGCTATGTGGAAGGAAACAGAAAGGTTATTTAATTTATTATTACAAGGGTACTTTTACTACCAGAGGGAGAAGCACTTGTGGAATGTTCTGCTTTAATAGCTTCACCTCTGGGGGCTCTGTGCTTTCATTAAGGATAGAGGCCAAATTTGCTCTTCTGTCTCTGACAGTACTGTAAAATGGTTGGGACCAAAGCAAGTTAATTCAAGGTAAAGATGAAGCTAGCTAAGCTGCATACTGCCCCTTGAGTGTGCTAAATTACATCTCCAACAGTACCTAATAGGACAATGTTTGGCCATATTGACTGGGAATTATGGGAGATGTAGTGCAACACATCTGAAAGGCACCAGATTAGGTAGTGGAAGGAGAACCTTAGTGAAATATAATTTGCTCTGAGAAAGATGAGTTTTGGATCCCAGATTAGCTGGAGAGTCAATAGGGGTAGCATAATCTGTTTGAACCACCATAAAAATTTGAAGGCAGGTATATCTTAATAAATAAGATCCTTGCAAATGCATCACTAATTCTTTTTTAAGCAAATTACTTTCTAAAGAACAAGAGAGTTTGCATGAGAAGCATGTAGTATTACAAGTAGTCCTTGACTTACGACTGTTTGTTTAATGACAGTTCAAAGTTAATGATGACTTCAGAAAAAGTGACTTACGACTGTTGCGAGATTCCCCGGGGTCACATGATTGCATTTTGGGTGCTTGGCAATTGGCTCAGATTTGCTACCAGCTGCAACCTCCTTCAGTCACATGATCATAGTTCGTTACCTTTTCGGCCGATTTCTGGCAAAAGACGCCCCTTGGGGAAACTGAATTCACTTAACAACAACTGCAGTAAAAATTTTCATAAAATTGGATCTGACTTGACTCACAGTCGTAATGACTTACAATGAAAATTCCAGTCCCACATATGTCAAGGACTGCTTGCAGCTGTGTTCAGGCAAAGATTTGAGCCACGTTATAAATCAGATTATTTGTAGACTCTTGAATGCCTGACTCTGGTATTTGTTAGTGCAATTGATATAGATGATTTTCATTGTCTTCTCTATGGCCCGCTGGAATGAAGCAAATACTTCCTAGAGGCTTTATTATTTTGTCCTTCTTTCCCATATCCTTGGCTTTGTGCCCTATCCTGTTGCTGAATGCTGCATGAGGGTAGGGGGTGGGGAATGGCCTGATATCACTGCCTTCCTTTTTCTCTCCAGCCAACTAATTCTCCCTTCTCCATGTTCCCAGTTCAGTTTTCTCTCCCCATTGAGTATAGCTTCCGAGTTGTCAGTTCTGATTTTTCAGAGGCTTTTGTGCTGAGGGGTGGGGGAAGGGCTTTATCCATTTCTGTGTCTCTTCACTCTTCCGCTTTATTTCTGTTGATAAAGCTGGTAGATAAAGCAGATGTGTTCCACCCCCTCCTTATTTGCTGGCTCGTTTCTTAATACCACCATCCCATTAAGCAATGGACTTCCAGCACCCTGGGGTCTGACATGGATCATTTTTTGAATTCTAGGCTGAGTGTTGGTGGAAGGAATTTATTTTTATTTTTAATAGAAAATTTAATAGAAAATTTTATTTATTTTTTTTAAAGTGCATTCTTACTTCTGTTATGCTGTAACCTGTTCATGCTGAATCAAGGAACATTTCCTCCTGGACATATATTATTCTCTTCTCATTATTTTGGATTCTACTATTTTTAATGCTGTATATCACACAGCAACCTTCCAAATTTCATAAATTTGGGTGGGACAGGTGACATATAAACTTATTCAATCAATCAATATGTGCACACATATCTTGTGATATCAAGAGTAGATGCAAAATACTCAGAAATGTATTGCTTAAAATTGCTCAGAAATATAATTCCCTAATCATTTGATAATATCTAGCGCCTAAGCTGACCTGCAATTTCAGCAGGCATTGCCTTTTCACACATTTTCAAGTGTAATCTCACACTTTCAAAGGACTAGAAGCTGAATTTTGCACTCAATACCACTGTCTGCATTGTTCCTACACTTTTCTAGAATATTTACAGCATATGACCATGTCTCTTGCAGGGCAGCCCCCCACTCTGCCTGCTGATGCTTCTGTATGTACAGTGCATTCAGAAAATATTCAGACTCCCTTCACATTTGTCAATTTTGTTATGCTGCAGACTGATTCTACAGTACCCCATAATGACACAGTGAAAACAGAATTCTAGAAATGGCTGTAAATGTTTTAAAAAGAAAAAACTGAAATATCACATTGGCATAAGTATCCAGACCCTTTGCAACAACACGTGAAATTTAGCTCTAGTGCTTCCCACTTTTCTTGATCGGTGCCGACATGTTGATTGGAGTCGATCCGTGGTAAATTAAATTGATTGGACATGATTTGGAAAGGCACACACCTCTCTATAGAAGGCCTCACAGCTGGCAATGAATACTGTAAGGGTACAAAAGCCATGAGGTCAAAGGTACTGCCTGCAGAGCTGAGAGACAGGATTATTGCATGGCACAGATCTGGGAAGGCTGCAATAAAATTTCTGCTGCACTGAAGGTTCCTAAGAAGACAGTGGCCTTCATAATTCTCAAATGGAAGAAGTTTGGCACAACCAGGATTCTTCCAAGAGCTGGTCGACTGGTCAAACTGAGCATTCAGGGGAGAAAGGCCCTTAGTAAGAGAGATGACTAAGAACCCAATGGTCACTCTGAGCTCCAGAGATGGGACGGAGTTCCAGAAGAACAGCCATCACCGCAGCCCTCCACCGATCTGGGCTTTATGGCAGAGTGGCTAGACAGAAGCCTCTCCTCAGTGCAAAACAGATGAAAGCCCGCTTGAAGTTTGCAAAATATATATGTTAATATTTCTTTTTGTTCTTTCGTTGCTGTTTTGTAAATGATATGTCCTGACAATGCACTGTATTCAAAATGTGTGTGTGTGTGCACACTCACTAAAAAAAAAAGAAGATCCTTGACTTGAACCCAATTGAACATCTCTGGAAGGACCTGAAAATGGCGGTCCATTGATGGTTGTCATCCAACCTGACTGAGCTTGAGGGGATTTGGAAGGAAGAATGGCAGAAAATCCCCCAATCCAGTGTGCAAAGTGTGTCACGTCATACCCAAAAAAGACTCGGGGTTGTAATTGCTGCCAAAGGTGCTTCAACAAAGTACTGAGTAAATAGTTATGCATTGTGATATTTCAGTTTTTTCTTTTTAATAAATTTACAGACATTACTAAAATTCTGTTTTCACTTTGTCATAACGGGATACTAAGTATAGATTAATGAGACAAAAATGAAGTTCAACAACTGTAGAATCTGGTTGCAGCACAACAAAATTTACAAAAGTGAAGGGGATCTGGATACTTTCTGAATTCACTATATATTGTATAGGTCATACTTTGCAAGTGAAAAAAGGAAGTGTGGGTGTATGTTTTACACACGCACACACACTATTTATATCTCTATCTGCCTGTCTATCATCCATTATCTCTCTATCATCTTGTTTCTAATCTGTCTCCCACCATCCCTAACAGCCTACCTACCTACTTCGTGTTCCCTGTTGTTAATTGTTATGCTAGCTCTCCAGATGAATTGTTTACAAGCCTATTTCAATGCAAAGATACATGAAATAAGTGTGAGCTCCATTTAGCACTGTGCCACTGTATACAACTTGGATTACATTCTCTTGTGTTCATCAGCCAGTAGAGTTGTCAAAGAGAACATGACAAGCTATGGGTCTCTTAATGCCTCTCTCTGCATTTCTTTGCACGCCCCCAAAAATGGAAGATTTTTGAAATGGTTAAAGTACGTTTTCTTATATATATGATAGTTGGGTATATGCAGGTCATCCACACAAAATACTAATTTTTACATTAATATGCCCATGCCAGTGACAAACTATGAGCATGACATGAAAAGGGCACAGTCATTCTGTGAAGGCCATTCTTTTCCTTTTCCAATTTATAGGAAAAATTGTTGAGTAAGAATGGGCTTCCTTTTTGCATAGGTTTTAAAGTCACGATTTCTCTTTATGTAGTTCTAAGCTACTTGTGATGATACTTACCGTAATTGAGAAGCAGTATTCAGCAATCAACATTGTTATGTAATTTAATAACTACATATGCAATTTTGCTCCATGGTGTGGCTTTTGATGGCTTGATTGCAGTAGTGTGATTTTCATGCAAGTTGTGCCTCTCTGCATCAAGTTCAACTTGATTTTGCTTTTGGTTTTACCTTTGTATTTTGTTTTTAATAGATGTTATTAAGTGAATTACTAGCCTTGATTTTTAGAATACTGTACAGGTTTATGGTTTCTTACCTGACACTAGTACAGGTAGTCCTCAGCTTACAACAGTTCATTTAGTGATCATTCAAAGTTACAACAGCACTGAAAAAAGTGACTTATGACCATTTTTCACACTTATGACTGTTGCAGCATCCCCATGGTCACACGATCAAAATTCAGATGCTTGGCAACTGGTTCATATTTATGAAAGTTGCAGTGTCCCGGGATCATACGATCACATTTTTCGACCTTCGGACAAGCAAAGTCAATGGGGAAGCCAGATTCACTTAACAACCACATTACTAACTTAACAACTACAGTGATTCACTTAACAACTATGGCAAGAAAAGTCATAAAATGGGGCAAACTCGCTTAACAAATGTTTCACTTAGCAACATGAATTATGGGCTCAACTGTGGTAGTAACTCGAGGACTACCTGTACACCAAATTCAAGGGGGGGGCTATAGATAAAAAGCAACATTCTGAAATGTGATAGTATTCATTAAAACTTATGTTTCCTAAGAAAGCTATTGATAATTTATGAGAAACAGTCTCAGCATGAGATTAAGAGGGGCTGTAGGCCAACTTTTTCTAACCTTATAGCGGATATAAAAAGTTTACACAATCCTGTTAAAATGCAGGTTTTTGAAATATAAAAAAAATCAGACCAAGATAAATGACTTCAGTTTTTTTTGCACAGTTAATATAACATACAAGCTGTACAGTTCAATTGAAAAACAAACAATGTTTAGGGGAAAGAATAACAAGTGCGCACACCCTTTTATAAGTAGGGAAGTGGCTGTGTTCAGAATTAACCAACCACATTCAAACTTATGTTAAATAGTAGTAGCACACAGTTAATGTGACTCTGATCAAGCCCATATAAAGTTCATCTGTTCCAGTAGGATTTTTCTGACATTTACTCAGTTGACTCTTACAGCAAAAGCCATGGTCTGCAAAGAGCTAACGAAGTATGAAAGGCATCTCATTGTTGGAAGGTATCAGTCAGGAGAAGGATATGAAAAATTCGAAGACATAGGATATACCAAGGAACATAGTGAAGACAGTCATCAACAAATGGAGAAAATAAGGCACAACAGTGACATTACCAAGAACTGAATATCCCTCCAACATTGATAAAAAAGAAAAAGAAAACTGGTCCAAGAGGCTGCCAAGAGACCTACAGCAATATGGTGGTGGTAGCATTATGCTTTGGGGCTTTTTTCCTTCAGCTGGAACTAGGACTTTAGTCAATGTATGAACTTGTTCTAAATATTGGTCAATTTTGGCAGAAAGCTTTCAGGCCTCTGCTAAAATGCTGAAGATGAAGAGGAATTTCACTTTTTAGCAGACAATGACCCAAGGCATACCTCCTAATCAACAAAAGAATGGCTTCACCAGAAGAATATCAAAGTTTTGAAATGACTACCCAGAGTCTGGACCTGAATCCAATTGAAAATCTGTGGGGTGACCTGACGAGGGCTGTGCACAGGAGTTGCCTTTGAAATCTGACAGATTTGGAGGGCTTTTGCAAAGAAGAGTAGGCAAAGATTCCTAAGACAAGATGTGCCATGCTAATAGGCTCCTACCCCAAAAGACTGAATGTTGTCATAAAATCAAAAGGTGCTTCAGCAAAGTATTACTGCAAGTATTACTTGCATACTATTTACTGTATGTTTTTATTGTTATTTTCCCCCTAAAAAGATGTTAGTTTGTGTTCAATACTTTCCAATAAAGGTGGAAAAAATTATGAAGTGATCTATCTTGGTCTCATTTTTTTTTACATCTCAAAAACTTGGCATTTTAACAGAGGTGCGTAGATGTTTTATATCCACTGCATGTCCTCTAGATCACGGGTCCCCAACTCCCGGTCCATGGACCAGCACCGGTCTGCAGCATGCCAGAAACTGGGGCGTGCAAACAAGCAAAGCCCCATCTGCAGAATGCAGGCAGCACACAAAACCATGCCTCCTCTGTTCCGTTGAAAAACTCTCCACGGAACCAGTCCCTGGTGCCCAAAAGTTTGGGGGACACTATATCCCTAGATTTCCAGCTATGATGGCTAACTGTTTTGAGTTGTAATATCAATACCCTGATTGACAGAAATGCCCCCAAATTATATTTTTATTTCCTTAAACATACACCCCTCCAAAACCAGTGTCCAAACTCTATTACTTTTTTTGGCAAATGATAGGAATCACTAGTATTAAGTGACCTCCAACAGCAATTCCATGTTTAAAGAGGAACTGTTTTGTATATAGAGAATTTTGTGTTGGAAAAATTAATTAAAAATTAATTGCCTGTTGACCTGGACGGAATAGATCATAGATCATGTGGTTAATTTGTGAACAGATATGTGTTAGTTGCATAAAACTAAAGTCACTACTGATTTATTAAGTAGTAGTTGCATTAGTAGTATTTATTGTTGCTTTACAACAAGAAGAATTCTTGTTGACAAGAATTCTTTGAACTGATATAACATTAGTTTATTTCTTCATTTTGGAAGCAGATGAAATGATCTTAAAATATCATGGATTTTGACTTAAAGGAAAGATTCCTAGATATGTGTTGCAGTAAATGAAGGACAAAAGGCGTTTATTTTGAGAGCTTTATTTGTTGCTATGATGAGAAAAGGGAAGGCAACCAATTAAGTCTGTCATTTTAGCTTGGTTGATTGCAGGAAATTGAGGGCTTTTTTTTTGCAAATAAATTGCTCATGAACTACAAGAAAAAAGAAAAAAAGGATCCATCATGTTAACTTTTATGTTTAGAATACTTTTAGCACATAATATCATGAAGTAATTTACATATTTCATTTAAGAGGTTTGTCTATGCTGTATGAGATTGTGATTATTATTTTTTTAGAAACAAGTTAGTACCACTAATAGATATAAAAATATGCTCTCCAAGATTTTGTCACTCTCAAAGACAGAGACTTTCTTCCCAGGACTCACTTCTGTATTGTCACACCCATACCACAGAATGATGCCACAAAACTGCCCTGCAGTGAAGGGTTGCCTAAAGAATAAGGATGAATATAAGGATGAGCAGGCACTGCCCTAGGATATCAAAGCTTAGGGGGCACCAATGCCAGCCAGCCTGCTGAATCATTCTAAACGTGCAGATCTTCACATTGGTGGGAAGTGGGGCTATCAATTAATGTCAGCTAAGTACCATATGCCCTTGATGCAGCACTGCCCTCCAGCAATCCTGCTGTCTAGATTAGTTACTCTTTTGCTAATGCCAGTCCCCAGTTTGGCTTCCCTCCGTGGTGCAGAGGTTTACTTCCTTACAGAGTAGAAAGGCGAGCCAGCTGCAGTATTTGCTCCTTCAGATATGGAGTATAAAGCATGCTTAATTCTCCTGGGATGGGGAATCAAGACCTATTCAGGAAAATATTTTTTTGACAAGCAACCACAGGGAGGCTCATGAAGAAGTGAAAAAGAAAGCATTTGCATACAAACTTAAATACCAGTTGGGACAAAGGGGTTAGAAATGGAAGATTACAGTATGTATAACCAGTGGGAAGAAAAGAAATACCCTCACTCACCTTTTGCATGACTGGCTTAACAACTCTATACAACAGGAGGTAAACAGGAAACTGACTCAGCATGGCCAGGCTAAAGACCAGGAGTAGTTCACAAGTTACAAATCCAGCATAAGGCCCCATACTAGGAAAGTTGAAGATAGGATTCTCCCCCAGGTAGCATAAATTAATATCCTGTTTTTTTGCATGGTGAAATAGTCCTTATCCTGCCCTAGAATTTAATGAACCCTTTGCCAAATGCTGCTTAACCTTAAAAAACTGGGCAGTTCTTGGCTGTTGACTTAATTGCAATCTTTGCCCTAAAAAGTCTGGCACTCAACTGCTCCCCACCTCCATTACGACTTCACACAGACTGATAGTGGTGTTTATATCACCTTCATATCATCACATAAGCAGAGAATAGAGCAGGACTGTCAAACTCCCAGCCCACAGGCCGGATGTGTCACATGCTGGTCACACCCATGCCCAGTTTAGCGAAGGGGAGAAAAGTCCCGATATGTCACGAGACGCCGCCATGATGACGTGAGTTTGACACCCCTGGAATAGAGGGATGCCCTACTTTCATCCTAATTCTCCTACACAGAATCCCATTCCTGAGGCAATTGAAGTGAGATCATAGATAATACTGTATGAGTCAAGACTTCAGTCTATCTCTCTCATGAAGCAACTAAGGGACAATCCCAGTGGCTCCATGGAAAGCACAGTGTGGTATTTTGAATAGACTAGTTGCTTATCTTGTAGCATATAAGGGAGACGAGTGTTCCTAGACCAATGAATTGCCACAGATGATGATGAATCTAGGAACGTTCAGGTGGTTATTGCTGTTGGTGACAAAAAAAAGTGTGAGATGGATTCCTTGCCTGTGGAGATGCAGCTATGAGTTTCTGCTACCAGCAGCAGAATTTGGCCCTGAATATTGAGAAAAGTTTGCAAAGAAAATAGGAAATGATGTGACCCGAGAGCTCAAACAGTCCTCATGCCTCAGCCTCACCATTCACTGGAAGTTGAGAAGATTGCCTTGATCGGTGTTGTTTTGAAAGATTGCGGGTGCTATGGTAAAAGGGCTCCTGAACATTGCTTGGTCTTTACCAGAAGTTAGCTCATCTACCTGTTCTTTTCTCTATGTGGTCTGGCAGAACACAGTGTAGTTCAGATAAAAAGACCCAAAACAGTGGGGAATGGATGATACAGAAAGCTGTAAAAGCCATTTGTATTGTTATACTACCTAATTGTGCCATTCTCAAGTAAGTGGGAGGGGGAAACTGCAGAATCCAAGAGGTGCTGGAGTTCCCATCCATCCAGATGAAACTTGGTAGCCATGGTGGCGCAGTGGTTAGAATGCAGTACTGCAGGCTACTTCTGCTGGCTGCTGGCTGTCTGCAATTTGGCAGTTCGAATTTCACTAGACTCAAGGTTGACTCGGCCTTCCATCCTTTCAAGGTCAGTAAAATGAGGGCCCAGATTGTTGGGGGCAATATGCTGACTCTGTAAATGGCTTAGAGAGGGCTGTAAAGCACTGTGAAATGGTATATAAGTCTAAGGGCTATTCCTACTTCTGCAGCACTTTTTCCCTAGCAGGAACTGAGCCTATAGTTTGTTGCTTCAGCTTGGCTTTGAAATCCCCATGCTTTGGAAGATACCAATAGAAACTTCCCTTAGGGATCAATTTTACTAATTTCTGGATTTGTTCTTCCCTTCACCTTATTTGTGTGTGTGCTTGTCCAGATACCTCTTGACTCCTGAAGGTAGCCAGAATTTGGTCTTGTGTACCTGTGTCTGTAAGTCTCTAGGTATTGTTAGGTACGGTGCCTATTTACTATGCTTTTAGTTTCTTATGAGAGTTCTTAAGATAGCTGTTGGCGAAGAAGCATTCTTGTATATAAATTGTTTCTCTCTCATTACCAGACCTTCTGTTTATGAGCTCTGATGATCCACAACATGTGGGCAGAGACTCGTCTTACCTAACTGGCAAACTCTCTAGAATTTATGGATGCCAGAAGAGCATCTACAATTCTGCTGTTAGGTGTCTGCTGTTTCCTTAACCTCTTAAACTTGCAGAAAGGAAATGCAGGATTATTTCTGTAATGGATCAAATTTTTATTTCCTTCTGGAAATAATATGTGTCAGGACTTATCTCTTTTTTGTATATAAGAAAATAATAGTAGAGAATCCCTAAGTATATCCAGAGAACATTTTTCATGCTACTACGAAATATATCCTAATCCCTCTGTAATATAAATCCCTTTGTATAAACTACAATTGGGAAATCAAAGAGGGAGGTGTCTGCTTGCAATTATTCACTGATTCTCTTTTTCTTCCCAGCTGTAATCTGTGGCTTTCTTGTGAATTCTGACACCATTTTTAAAAAAGTGTCTCAATATGGCCTCTAAAAAGATGCTGTCTTAAAACTCTTACATCATGTTTTTGAAGATCCCAATTATAGAGGGCTTGTCAGGAGATGACTAGATTTGCATACTGATGTAAAGTGGAAATGTTTGATTTATATTTATTTTATATTTGTTAACAGACCTGGAAGTGTTTCCTACCTGGGGTGTTTCATTATTTAATTTTCCAGTGAATAACATGGCTGAAAAGTATATGAATATATTCTTGTTTTTTGGCCAAATAGATATTACATAGATGTGAAGTTGAGAGAAATTGAATTATTGCAGAAGCACACAGTAGTTTTTGCAGATGTACACGTAGTCCTCACGACCACAATTGAGCTCAAAATTTCTGTTGCTAAGTGAGACATTTGTTAAGTGATTTTTCCCCATTCTTGCCACAGTTGTGTGAATCACTGTAGTTGTTAAGTTAGTGATTTGGTTGTTAAGTGAATCTGGCTTCCCCATTGACTTTTCTTGTCAGAAAGTCGCAAAAGCTGATCACATGACTTTGAAACATAGCAACCATCATAAATATGAACCAGTTGCCAAGCATCCAAATTCTTATCATGTGACTATGATGCCGCAATGGTCGTAAGTGTGAAAAACAGTCATAAGTCACTTTTTTCAGTGTCATTGTAACTTTGAACAGTCACTAAATGAACTGTTGTAAGTTAAGGACTACCTATATTTATTCTTGCCATAAGTAAGTTACCCCCTATTTATATTGTCTTTCCTTTTTAAGTAGTAAAATTGATGAATAGATCTTTTACATTTTAAAAGTTCACACCATGTATTAAAAATACTGAGTGGTTCAGTTACAGGTACTAAATCATGGAGGATTGTTAATTCCATACCTACTTAGTGTGACAACAAAAGAAGATTACTCTCAGTCTAAAAGCAAGATTACAAATGGATCCTTTGCTTTTGAAACTAGATACCGTCATAACTTCTTTGATAGAGAGACAAGCTAGCTGAATGGGACACCAGGTTGCCATGGTCCTCCTTTCAGCTTTTCCTAAAACTATTATTTATTCAGCAGTGCTTATATCCAGCCATCATTCTAGTGGATGCTGGGTGGCAAAAAACCCGTGAAAATAATAAAACAAAGCAAGGAAAATAATTGCAGCTATTATAGTAATAATAAATCAATAGATGAATAAAATAGCCAGATCCGGTCTCAATATCTGACTGCTTGTGCAACCAACCATAATACAATCATATAATAAAATGATCAAGTCATAATCACATAATTCTGGTTTAACAATCATTTTGGAATAACAGCTTGCAGAAATAAACTTCATCATCTCTCTGTGAAATGCAAAAATCTCAAGAGCCACATAACTTCATGGTGAAAAAGTTCCAAAGAACGGGGCTGCTTTCTCACTTATGTCCCTTGAGGGAGAAATCTTTAACAGGGCTTCTCTGTGTGCCTGAGCCAAGAGGGAAGATTTTGTTCTAGCTAGGCATTGCCTGAAGTAGGATCTAGGACAACTCAGCGCAGCCAAATTGGTGTGGCCAACTCACCATGGCCAAAAAAATGATGAAGAGAATAGTTTTAAAAAAGGATGTAAATGGAGGGACAAAATGAAATGTGAATGACAGAAATTACAATATTTTTAAAAATATTTTAAATACTTAAATTGAATTGTTGAATTGTCTCGCAGTAAGTTGTCCCACGGTGAATTGACCAGGGCAAGCTGCCCTTGCTGAGTTGGCCACAGTAAGTTGGCTGCATCAAGTTGTCCCATCCCACCTGAGGTATCTTGCTGTTGTGTCAAATACCGTAGTGCTTTGATTTAGGCCTGAAAACTGCATCAATAATGAGTGCAACAACTTCAGAATTGGTGTTACTTGACATTAGCAGGGTTATCACACCAATAGTTTAGACACATATCTTGTATCAATTGCAGCATCCAAATTGTCTTAAAAGAGAACTATCTCCGCATACCTTACAATATAGTAAGTAACTGAGTGGTAGTCAAGATTGGATTTACTTTGGTGAGCATCATGATCCAGGTAGGATTATAACTGGTGTGTCAGCTAAAACTGCGTGAAGGATTTCTGGTCATGGTTTCCACCTGCTATTGAAGTAGGTGCCATGGGTTCAGGAAGACCCACAAACCAACATTTTCAGGAGGAGTGTCACTCCCACCAGAGCAATGTTTTAAGAAAATGCCTCCAACCTAAGATGACTTACAGAAACTCTTGTTCTCCAAACATTCCTCTCTGCTATAATCTGTGCTTCTCTCTCAGAAATGCGCTGGCAGATGGGGGAGCAAGTCCGAGGTCTTGATTCTCAAGCAGAGAGTCGGCAACAGTTGCTCCAAGATGTGGCTGACTTCCTGCGCCGCAAAGCTGAAGTGGAACAAGAATATTCCAGAGGACTGGAGAAATTGTCTGAACGTTTCTCGGCTAAGATACGTGGCTCCAAGGAGCATCAGAATTTCAGGTTGGAGTCTTTGGATTCCTCAGGGGGGGAGGGGTGAACAGATGTTGAGAAGGCACTTCCACAGAGACAACTTGAGGGAGGTGATTGCGTGGGAAGAAACTGAAAAAAAAAGGTTAGAGACATTATTGAATGGTAAATGTCAAGAGTTTGACCCTTGGAGCTTTCCTGGCAAGGTCTTTACTGGAGTCCGTTTTGTGCAGTGCAGTGGTGAATTTGTATATATCTTATTATATCCAAAAGACATTACAGCAAGTAACTATACAGGAGAAGTAGAATGTTTATGAGTTGGTAACCAGTAATCCTGTACTTGGAGGCAACCGTTGTTGGAATGTTTCTTATTAGCTCAGTTTCCTCTCGGTGTGCTTAGGTTCACGCCATCATGCCTCATCCCCGCCCCTTGTCCTTTTTGTTAGAAAACTGATTAATCTTTCCCAGCCTTCCAATCTCTTGGGAGAGCTAGAGATATGGGATGCACTCCCTCTCATAATCTCTTTGACCTTTTACACATTCTTCAGTCAATACCTCAGTTCAGTTTTAGTGGAGCACGTTTCATAACCCGTGAATCAGTTTCATACTACTGATAGAAAACTCCTGGGACTGACTTCTTTCTATCAGGTAATGTGGACCCTCTTGTTAGGAATATTTCATAAAGAAAATTGAAAGTACAACAACATTGACATGTTTTATGTAACAGCATATGAAAGCCATGATTGATTTAAAAAATCCTACAAAAAAATCCCTGTATATTTGAAGGATAATAGTCAAGAGAACAGGTTGAAGTAGATGTGATCTTGCCATGAGTGAGCCATGAGCGTATAACTAAGTGCAGTACAAATATAGAATAAAACATTGATTAATACTTTAACATAATCATAATTGATTGGAATATCAGAATATAGAAGAAGTATTTCCAAATGAAAAGGTCTAGAGTATATAATAATATCAATCTGTATTTATTTGCCTATCTTAGTCAAGAAAGCCAGGTGAGTGACATTCAACTGGTCCCTCTCCTACTGTGTTTCTCAGAAAACAAGACTGGGTCTTATTTTTTTTTGCCCCCTGAAAAAACGGCTAGGCCTTCTTTTCCTAATTTTTCTCTCACCCATGCCAAACCCTCCCCCGTCCCCCCCCAGGGCAGCCACATCCCTTCACTAACCTGCTTTCCAGGTCTGTTCTCCGCTGCGTGTGCGAGAAGTCTGTGGGACTACGGTAAAAAAAAACCCACTGTAGTTCAGACTTTCCAACTTCTCATGGAAAAAA
>JANHFL010003659.1:321606-332423 GCA_032468155.1 Oxyrhabdium leporinum | reverse complement strand
GCAGCAAAATCCCCCCTCCCCATTTTCCTCCCGTTCGTCAAAAAGCCTCCATTCCGAAACTTCAGGAATGGAGGCTTTTTGGTGAACGCTTCCCCAAGGGGCCAGTGGGCTGCAGCTGCAGCTGGACAGTTCCCTCCATGCGTGTCCATGCCCACCCACCCGGGCTTTTTTTTGGGGTAGGGGCAATATTAGCGCCCCCCCAAAAAAAAAAGTAGGGTTGGGCTTATTATTGGGGTGAGTCGTGTTTTCTGAGAAACACGGTAGTGAGGCAATGGCCATTTCCAAAATCTTACCGAGAAAACTGCAGGAGCTTATTTCACCCTGCTTGGTTCTCATGGGTGGTGACCTCCTCTGAGAAATTAAGCAGAATGTATCAATCATATCATGAGATACCTTTTCTTAAAAGCAATTTAGATATTGCTTAGGAAAGCCAGATTTTTCTTATTTTATTTAAAAAAAAATATTTCTGGAGGTGGCCAGAGTAGAGAAAACAACTGATGGGATGGCAGATGAAGGAAAGATGGGTTGCTGATGGAAGGGCAGATGGCGGGGGTTAAGTCTGACTATATCAGGATGATTGATGACATCATCTGCACCTAACTTTGTGTGACCCTACATTATATTCAACGATTTATCCTGGAGGATATAAATGCTTTATGTTATGACTAGGTTGAAAGCCAGTTTGGTCTAGTGGTTGGCCTCGGGCCAGTCATTTTCTCTCATCTCCAGGAAGTATGCAATGGCAAGCCACTTCTGAAAATCTTGCTAAGAAAACTGCAGGGACTGGTCCAGGAAATCTCCAAGAATCAGACACAATTGAATAGAAGGAAAAAAATGGCTAGGCAACCTCACCAGTAATACTTAGTTTGATGTACCAGTGCAGTGTCAGCACACGAACAGCAGCTCTCCTCCTTATAAGGAAAAAACATGTAGATGCAGAGTTCTGATAATTGATTTGAACATGGAAATTGAGTAGCAGGAAGAGTGAAAAATGCCTAAATCTTGTTACTACATTTAGTAACAATTATCAGCCATGTTTGATTTGTTGTGTATGCAGTACTTTCATCTTAAGGTATCTTAAGATGTGTGGTGCAAATGGGTGAAACACAACATAGCAGTCATGTTAGGCTATAACCAAGTTGTGATCATTGTTGTCAGATCTCAAACAGCTTAGGAATAGTCACAGTTGGCACACTAAATGTGGTTGTACAAACAAACTCCTTGACACTGTTACAACCATGGAGAGGCAGCTTTGGACACCCCCCCCCCCGCAGACCTCCTCTTTTGGGGTTAATACAACCTGATCTAGAACAGGCTAACTACAATTCCAGAGCTCAAGTACTTCCTGGCAGTTTTTCCACCTTGAGGGTGCTGGTAGTTAATTTTAGACAGTTGACCTTCATCCAGCACATTACCAGACTTGGCCAAGACCAGTTTTAGGTACTAATTACTTCCTTGGAGTTAAATGGTGGAGACAATAGAACCCACATACCACAAATAAGGAAGAGAGATAAAATATGATAAAAGCTAAGAATGCAAATATTAAATGCGTTATTCCTGCAGTCAGAGATTAAAGGGCTTCCTTCTTTACATGCAGGAAGGACCAGAATCTCCCTTCACCTTTGAATTGCTGGTATACAATCCTCAATCAGACACGGCAGGCAAGCCGGGATCATGGAGCACTGAGTGAAATCTACACAGGGCATTTGGTGCTTCGGTTGGTGCACATCAGCGAGGATGTGGGGCGATTGGCCCGGAAAGTAAGTGCTTTGGAGTGAGATCAAGGTGGATTCCATCTTCAGGTCACCTTGATATGTCTATCAAAGTTAGTCGGAGTCCTATCAGAGTCCTAGGCTTGAACAAAGGCCTCTTCTTTAGCCCATGCTGTCCCTTGGCCTTGTTCTTGCTGGAATCTCCCTTTGCACTCAGCCAGTTATTATGCTTGATTGAACAAGGGAAAATGGACAAAAAGAAGAGTTTTGAATGACTCTCTCGAGCATCTGTGTCAGAATATTTTCCCTAGTCTTTTCCTGATCAGTTCAGAGGTTGGCTACTGTTTCTGTGACTGTTAAGTAATCATGGGAAATGTTTTCTCAGATCCAGTTCCTTACCTGGCAGAGCAGTGCTTGGTGACCTGGAACATGGTTGTGAAGTACCAGCACCAAACGTGATGGGTACGGCGAGGCATGCCACTGTGAAGGATGGGATCAGATATTATACTCTGAGCCCAATGTGCTATTTCTGTTCAGTATCTCCTTGTGATCTCTGTGTGCAGCCCCATTCTACTTGTTATTCCCTCTGAGTTTTGTATCTTGCTCACCAAAGGTTCAAAGTAAGGCACAGTAATTTCCAAGTTTTTATTTGGAGCTCTTACACTAAACTACCTTCTAGATCCTGATCTGGAAACAATGTGCTCACAAATTCAGCAGTTTGCAAGCCTTCCCTTTGTCAATGGTCACAACTCTTGATTATTTAAGTCTTACCTACAGGCAAAGAAGCTGAATATGGTACAACCATATTCAGTAGATGAACATTTGCCATTTAAAAAGTATAAGGTGGTTCAGCACTTGCTGCCTTAAACCAAGCATTTGACTCCCTATATAAGAACATTATAATTGAGAACTCTCAAAGAGAAGAAAATTGAGTGGCCAGGCCCAAATGCCCCCACGGTGTTAAATGTAGCACAAAAGAGACAAACCCATCAGATAATCCGTCCTCTTACAGGATTCAGGTATTGCTATCTGCAATCCTAGGCTGATCCAGTGGGATTGTTAAGAAGGCGTTAGCCCTGCTAGGTAAATCAAGCCGGGAAACCGATTTGTGTCACCCTACATTATATTCAACAATTTATCCTGGAGGTTACAAATGCTTTATGCAAGGGATACTAGAATTCCATTTTACAGATACAGGCTGTGAAAACTGAGAACCAGTTTGATGTAGTGGTTAAGGCATTAGCCTAGAAACTGTGAGACTGTGAGTTCCACTCCCACCTGAGGTTCAAAGCCAGCTGAGTGACTTTGGGCCAGTTACTCTCTCTCTCAGACCTAAGAAGTAGGCAGTGGCAAACCACTTCCAAAATCTTGACAAGAAAACTGCAGGGACTTGTGCAGGCAGTCACCAGAAGTCAAACAACTTCTTCCACATACGACTACACTGTGCTTTTCTAAGGAATTAATAACTTGGTGTGAGCACCAGGCTAGTATGTCGTCCTTCTTTTTCTTTTTCACACTGTAAGGAGGACATTGGACATTTTACCTTCCATTGTCAATAAATCACAGTTCTGTGAGCACAGGGAGCATGCAAAACAAACGTTTGGTGGGGTTTTTTTCCTGATAAGTTTTTTTTTAACACCTTCTTTGAAGTTAGACATGCACCATCATAACACAGGAAATCATATTTTCCTATTACACCTGCATTTGCTTGTACTCAACCATTTTTTGCTAGCATAGTCTGTAGTTTTATGCAATGAGAGTCTAAATTGGCTGGCCTTTATATTTTTTTTAAAGCATGTGTAGGCTGCTTATGCAAATCCTTTGTGTCATTGGAGGGAAGAACTGCCTGAGCATTTGAAGCCCTATCCTTTGGTCACTGGAAATCCTTGTTAATCACTGCCATGTTTATGATTATTCATAAACACTTTGAATGATGTTTATGATTATTCATTGCTTGCTGGATTGCAACTATATTTCCATAGCAATAAGGATTAAATACTTGCTTTCTTAAAAATTAAAGCTGAGATTCTCAGCCTGCTGCAATAACAATGCCTATGTTTTTCCCTATAGTTGAGTAGACTATGTGCAGCCCAGGATGCCCTATCTTAATCTTTCCTCCCTTTTCCTCCCTGGTCAGAGCAAAGAGATGGAACAGCAGATGCAGGATGAGCTCCTGAAGGCAATTTCAGAGTTGCAGATGGTAAGTGGGGAAGAAAGGGTCTCTATCCTGCAGTTGTCATCTCATTTAGTCTCTAACAGGATAGGGTAAATGCCAATAATATAATGACTCGGTCATTTTGCAGTGGTGGACATAGAAGAGTCTTCGTGTTTATTCTAAGACTGAGATGCCCCTTTCCCCAGACTATGCATTTAGGATGGAAGGGGCCACTGAGGCCATCAAGTCAAACCCTTTGCTCGGAGCAGAAATCCAGATTAAAGCATTCCTGACAGATGGCTGTCTAGTGTTGGCTTGAACAATAGTAGTAATGGGGAGCCCACCATCTCTCTAGGCAACTGGTGTTGCCGTCTAAATGCTCAGGAAGGATTTTCTGATAATTTAGTTGGAAAATCACTCTTCCTGAAATTTAAACCCATAATTTAATATTCTGTGTTCTGGAATGTGAAAGTACAAGCCTGGCCTCCTTTGTGGCATCCTTTCATACATTTGAAGAGTGTTGTTGTATCCACCCTCCCTTGTTTTTTCTTGAGACTAAAATACCCAACCTCCTTAACTCTTTCTTCCCAATGCTTAGTTTCTAGTCCCCAATCATCTTGATTGCCTTTCTTTGAGCCGATTTCAATTTTTATGAATCCTCCTTTATTTGTGGTACCCCAAAATGGATACAATACTTGAAATGGGGTCAGACGAAACCAGAATTCAGTAGAGCTGAATAGTTACTTCTCATGATTTGAAAAGTATACTTCCGAAGAGGTAATCTAAAACCACCTTTGCCTTTTTTGTAGCCACATTTTATTGTTGGCTCAAATTCCACTTCTTTATTCCTCTAAAGTTATGATTAAGATTTATCCTTTTTTCTTAACAAAACTCGACCAGTTCGAGCTGAACTTGCTTTTGTCTATTCGCAGGCTATGAAGTCATACCAGACGTATCGCATTGATTGCCTGAATGCCGAGGCGAAGCTGCGTGAGGCTGAACGGCAAGAGGAGAAGCGCAGTGGCGGAAAGCATTCAGATCCTAGTGGATCCCCGGGTGGGGCTGGACTTGACAAAACCCCCCGTCGCACTTCACTTCGAAAGGTGGAGCGCCTCCTGGAAAAGGTAGCTAGAAGATGCGGGTGGGAATGTTGGAAATTTTGATCATAGAGACTGGGTCTTTTCATAAAGATGCCAGTACTGTTCACTGAATATACTAGGACTTATATTGGAGTAAATGAGTTTGGTTTAAAGCTGTGCGGCTATCAACCTGTTCACACAGCATGCTTAATTGGATCAGGAGAAAAGGCATTTGCATAACATAAACTTGCGTGTATTAACTGAGGTTTTTTGTGGGTTGGTGTTTTATGAACACATTCGGCTTGTTTGTGGATCAGTATATTGGGTGAGAAATGCGGAAATGTGAGTGCAGCCCATAAATCCTAATCTTCCCATTTTGAGCTGGAGAGGTTTGGGGAAGTGGGATCTTCAGTGTATTGTTCTTTGGAAGAGGCAATTCATGGAGCTTTTCGTTCCTTCTTCAGATTTAGGAGCAGGGGTACGGAGCAGGAGATGATCAGGGGCTCCTTTTCAAAGGTGCACCAGAGAATCTTCCCACACAAGGGGGAAAGTTTTGAGAGATCACAGATTGGCTGGCAAGTGAGGCCAACCAAAACCTATGACCATTTATTACCTTGCAATGATTTGAGCCAGTAAGTTCAGACCACAAACCGCTTCCTTTTCTTTTGTTTCTTTTTTCTGGTGCTGGTGGGCTGATATGAAACTTTTTTGACCTTGGTGGAGGCAGGTTAGTTCCATCTGACAAGGCTGTTTCTAAACAATAAAACAGATTTGTTTTTAAGCAATTGTTTTTAAGGAACATTAGCATAGGTTACAAGTCTCCCCTATTAAACACACTGTTGTTCCAACATTCACGTTAAATCCATTAATCATTTTAGAATGACAGTGCAAACTGAGCTCACCCAGATACCAGCCTATTGAGTTTGCCAGAATTCCCTTTATGCCCCTTAGAAATCTGGAAGAAAATTTGTTTAAATCCTAAAGATTTGTCTTTCTTGTAGTCATGGAGAATATATCAGCCTTAACGTCTTGCATCTAAATGAAGTTCACGCTGCATCTTTGTAGCTTTAATTCTTGAGCTGATGACAGATTGGCCTAGATTATTTTCCTTGAATCTATTTAGATAGCGCTTACTGCCTTTAGTTCCTAAGTTCTATGTTATGTTTTTTTATTGTTATTTCCCCCCTAAAATATTTCAGTTTGTTTTTCAGTTGAGTTGCACAGTTTACAGTATATGTTGTATATAGAAAAAATTCTGAAGTGATTTCTCTTGGTCTGAGTTTTTTTACGTCTCAAAACTTGCCATTTTAACAATGGAAACAATGGAATTGCTGGGGTAGTGCAAGGCAGACAGGGTGTTTGCACTGCTCCTACTCACAGAGGAAATAGGATACAGGTATTCCTCAACTTACAACCGGTTGCTTAACGACCATTTGAAGTTATGATGGATTTTAAAAAACCTACATATGACCTGTCCTTGAAGTTACAACTGCCACACACTCCCTTCCGAGGTAATGGGACTGCATTTCAATCATTTGGCATCTGTTTTGCATTTACAACTGGTTGTGGTATCCTGCAGTCGTGTGAAATCAGCAGAAAATGGAAAAAAACACTCATTGGATATGTTGCATTTGCTTAACGATCACAGTGTCTCTATTATGATAATAAAATAATCATAAAATCTAGTCCGGTTGCCTGGTGCCTTGACGCAATGCCTTACAGTCAAAATTGTAGGCACCATTGTGGTTGTAAGTCAAACTGTATGAACTATAGATAGTAGATCTGGAACCCCAGCATGATACTTATGATACTCTGCCCACCTTTTTTCAATTATTTTATTCAATCTCCTTACTCAATGACAACTACAGTGCCTCTGGTTTATCATCAATATTTCAAATATATTTACCAGTTTAAAAGTGGTCAGGGAAGATCCCCTGCAGTAGAACTTTATTCTGAACTGACCAGATTTTTCTTGTTATGGGAAAGTTATGGGAAAGTAGAATGCTAGGCGGAAAAAGCATCCTCAAGGGGATTAATGGGAAGGAAGAAATAGTTAGCTGTCACTCCCCAGCTGCCTACCGAATAAAAGTACAGCTCCTCCTTCAGCGATTTTCTTCAGGGATTTTAGAGATGATCTTCTTCCTTCTTGCTCAGTGATTTATCATACAACGTCTGCTGGGATCACGCTTGGAAGGAGGTTGTTCCCTTTATGAGCAATTGTTGCCATTATTTATCAGGAAAAATGATGTTTGCAAAAGTACTAAGCGGAGGGAAGAAGGAAGGACAGCTTGGAATTTTAACCTAACAATTTCTTGATCTTCACAGAGACAGTCTAAATTCCTGGAAAGCAAGCTGAAATGTGCCAAGGCTCGGAATGATTACTTGTTGAATCTACATACCGCTAACTCTGCCATGAGCAACTACTATGTACGCGATGTTGCCGACCTGCTAGATGTGAGTCAATTCTTTCCACGCCCGTCTTGTATCAGTATCATAGGGGTTAGCACTAAAATGTCAACTGCCAAGGCTTTGGTGGCCTATTTGGATTCCTTTTGTCACCGTTTATGTAAAGGCACGAGTCCATGATGTATCAAAATGTATACTGGTCTTCTTCCAGTGTAATTTCATGGCTTGTCTAAAGTATCTTGTGACCTTCTGTATGGTGGGAATGTCAAAATTGCTCATAGGTTTCATGCACTCTCTTCACAGAACTATAGTTTCAAAAATTTTTGGGAGAAGGAGAAGAGTATGCATCAGTATTAAAACTGGATCAAGACTGTGGGACCTGGGTACCTTTTAAAATCCCCAACCCCCGGTCTGTGGCCTGATGCTGGGCTGCAGCCCATTGGAAACTAGGGCGTGCAAGTAGCAGGCGAGCTTGTACATGCAGCTGCTTTTGTGCAAGCGGCGCACACGCACCCGAAACCATCCCCTCTTCTGCCCATTGCCACTGCTGCCGCCGGTCTGTAGAGCCGGAAGGTTGGGGAGCACTGTTTTAAAAGCTACCATATAGAGAAGTTAGCTTGCTTCCTTAACTCTTGAATTGGTTTTTTTGTGGGGGGGAAGAGGCAATGCCTGCCGCATTTTAACAGCTATTTTAATGGGGGCATTCTCCATTTAAAAATGATATAAGTTTAGCCCTCACAGATGAAAATTGAAAACTTGAAAAAGATACTGGGGTAATTTCTGCTAACCAACTGAAATAGGGTTACCATATCTTGGTTATAAAATTTGAGATGACTATTAGGTGACAATAAAGAGTTGGAGTTTTCTGTAGCTGTTTGCTGCACTAGAACATTATTGTCCTAATTGAAATATACATTTCTGATATGAAGCTTCTCCTTGGCTGTCTTTTTTCCTGTGGTCCTAAACCATGAAATATTATAAATTTCTAATCTTACAATCACAAAATTCCAAAATCTGCAGAATTTCTTTCCTTTCTTGCAGAATCTACTGCAAACTTTATCATGGGTTTGTTTCTGCACTATTATCAATTTCATAATTTGACCTGCATTTAAAGTAGATGGTCATTTGCACATCATAGAAAAGATGCACCAACAACAAAAATTGTGCTTGCTGTGTCATTGTACACCATTGGAAAAGATAATGGGGATCGGTCAACCGTGGAACCTAATGACCATCAGGCTGATCTGATAATTAAAGATATCTTTATCATATGATTCCAGTGTTTTGATCTTGGTTTCCACCTGTCGCTGGGCAAAGTACTGAGAACCTACCTAGCTGCAGAGTCACGGGCCCAAGCATCTTGGCAACAGGGCCTGTGCACCATTGAAGGAGCAGTTGATGCTTTGGATCCATTGGGAGATAAGTCCAGGATGATGGAGGCCAACCCTGCAGCCTATTGCCCTCCTCTGTCCTTTGACTACCAGCCTCATGAAGGTGATGAGGTGAGAGGATTCCTGGCTTCTTCTTCTACTTTTTTTTGCTTTCTGCTCAGGCTGGCCCTTATTCTTTCTTTTCTGTAATTTTTCTATCTTCAGGTATCTGAAGTCCGGGCTGAAGGTCCACTGAGAAACGAACTAGTTTCCCGTTTCCAGCATATCCAGTCCCGCCTCAATTCCATCACCCTGGAGACAGATGAAGTAGGTACCAATAGAGAGTGAGGTGCAATTGAGGGAAGATGGGCAGGGATTAATTTCAGTATAAAAAAATTAATTTCATTAATTTTGGGAACTGCAAAGGAGTAGTGCTGGGGTGGGGGAAATTCTAGCACTTCTTCCTGCCACTGATTGTTCTGCAGATGCCTTTCCCATTCCCTTAGTGTTAGAGCAGAATTCCTGGGATTCATCTGAATATATTCCTGGGCTCTTATGAAGACCTTTCTGCTGTAGAACTCTCTTGGTATAGAAATTTCTATTTTCTTTTCACAGGTTAACAAGACTCTGAAGGCCACCCTGCAAAGTCTGATAGATCTTTTGACAGCAGAAGAGCCAGAGGCACTTGATGCCTTTCAAGGCTGTCAGTCTACAGAGTCACTCAAGTCCACAGGTTCTGATGCTGGTGGGAAACAGGCATTGGCAAAACGCCGGGCCAACCAGCAGGATACGGAAAGCTTCTACATCATGGTAGAATCCTAGATCCCTAAAAGAATTAAACTTGATGCACCCTTAATATGCAGTCATAAAGATGAGGACACCATAATCTAATACATTTAGATAGTTGTTTTTATTTAAATTAATCTAGAGTTCACTAGAACTTCTTTATGGTAACTCACCCTCCTTCTATTTATATAACACAACATGAGGTCACTTTTGCTATTGATAGGTCTCTTCTTTACGATGATTTGTCTATGAAATCACTGATAGGATGTTACCCTGAACTAATCCCGGCTTCAGCATCTGTCCGGCATCTTCAGAGATGTTCTGAGCAAGACCTGTTGCCAAAGACCCTTCCTTCAGCCCCATTTTAGAAACATAGAAAAAAAGAAGGTGGTGTTGGATTTTGTCTCCCAAAGTGAAGAAACACAAAATATAAATTTGCTGTAGAATGAGAATCTCTGACCTGATTAGGTATTATAGAGACCTGGAGTAAAAAATAAAGTGATAGAAGATTGATTTGAGTGAAAACCAGTTCAATAGTAGAATGCCTTCTAGTTTTGAAATTGGTGATTTAGCTCTTTCCAATTATCTAAGTAATCTAGAAAAGTAACCAGGCTACTTTCTTGCATTCTAAACAGCTGGCTAAATGCAACAAGGCTCTAAATATTTGTGAGGGATGAAAGATAAGTTCTGTCCCATTCAGTGTTCCTGGTACGATTCCAGTTTGTTGAAAGCTTCAGAAAGATGTCTTGGATTTTATCAGTATATAGAACTTGGCCCACTCAGCCCAATCTCCTCCTGCTTTCTTTGATAACAGATTTCATGCTATCTCTTGCACAGAAATTCAAAGAATATCTCTCTGGACGAAGCATTCAAACAAAACTGCAAGCAAAGCATGACCAGATGAAGGAAGCAATAGAGAAAGGTGAGGTGTGAAGGAATAGACAATATCTATACTCTTTAATTAGTAGCCTATTATTGGTATTTATTATATTTGTTTATCCCTCCACCCACTCACTCACCCACCCACCATCTGTCCATCCAGCTTCTAAGGACTTGAGAAATACCTGATAATATCTAAAAGAATAAATCACTTTGTCATGCTTTCTCCCAGAATTATTAATTTTTCTCCTCAAAATTATGGGTTGCTGAAAAAGTTTGCCTTGGTGCTCTTTTCAGAGAATGTCTGATCCCAAGGTTCTGTATGGAAAAGGTGGTGAGAATTGTTTAATTGTTTTCCTTTAAGGGAAGAGACAGCAGTCCATTGGGGAGTTGCATTCCCTTCTGTAACAGAGAGAGAGAAGGGAGGGAG
>JANHFL010003659.1:281721-310096 GCA_032468155.1 Oxyrhabdium leporinum | reverse complement strand
CCTCATTTTACCTACCTCGGAAGGATGGAAGGCTGAGTCAACCTTGAGCCTAGTGGGATTTGAACCGATAGATTGAAATAGAAACCAAATGCTTCCATACATGCCAGTGACCAAGGATTGTGGATTTGTGTGGATGTAGTTATGATTAGGATTGTCTTGAGGTCTGGAGAAAAGATTGCTAAAGACAATTGCAGTAGAAGTGGTTGTGGGAATGCATTTGAGTTATAAATTCTACATGATATTCCCTTTCAGGTAATAACATTTTGCAAAGCACAGATAGAGTAGGATAGAGAAGGAAATTAAAGTCTGACAGAAAAGAGAAGGAAAAGAAATTGAATTATAGCTTACATAACCACAGTTCATACTATACCTCCTCATATGTTTTTAATCTTGCAAACTGTTCTTGTCTCCTGTTGATTCACCTCTTTATGCATGCTGATTGCCTTTTGTTCTTTAAACTTCTTGCCGCTCTTTTCTGAAGAGCTCAAGACGTCATCTACCATAAATCGATGCCACATCCTCTCAAATTGTTCATATTTGTCTTATGATTTGATTTTTATTCTTTCTCTCTATACGCCCTAGGCCCCTAACCATTTCAGGGTTCTTTCATGCTGAATGTGCACTTTTGTATTTAATCCAAATTCACTTATCATCCATTAATTCCTATTTTATCCCCATTTCTTAAATATTCTCTTCCTACTGTATTTAACCTGTTTATACCCTAGGTTTCTCCTACCATCCCAGTTCTATTCCATAAAGCAAAGTCTGAGAAAGGTCATTCTTAGAGACCGAACTATTCACTTTTTTTTTTTACACCAACATTCACATTCACCTTTTGTAGTTTCAAAATTCAAATGATAGCTGTATAATCACAAAGAGTGTGGATCTGAACATTATTGCATCAAGAAACTATGGTAATTGTTTGGAGTTAACAATTATGCATAATTGGCAAGCATCTAGAACAGGGGTATCAAACTGGATTTCTTTGAGGGCCGGATCAGCATTGTAGTTCTCCGCGGGCCAACAGAGGAGGAGCGGGGAGGAGGAGACGGGACAGGCACCTTCTGCAGCACCCTGCCAGCCAAAACAGGGCATGGGGGACTGCGTGCGGCTCCCTGTGCACTCTGTTTTCGGTCTCCATGTCCTCTTGCAGTACTTTGCTGGCCGAAAATGGGCCTTGTGAGGGCCTCGTGGTGCTTCCGTGCAACCCATTTTTGGCCAGCAGAGTGCTGCTGGAGGCTGGGAAGGCCGAAAACGGGCCACACGGGCTGCACATACACACCCATTGCCTGTTTTGGCCAGCAGGGGCACTGTGGGCCGGTGTTTTGATATTTCCAGGGCACGCCCCTGCGCCAGATTTAAGCACCCCGCTGACCCGATCTGGCCCACAGGCCTTGAGTTTGACACCCCTGATCTAGAACAAGTAGATGAATTTGTGTATCTTCTTAGAATATTTGCTAAAGATGGGAAACTGGACAGACAAATGTTATGATGTGCAAATGTTGGTACAAAATTAATGGGTAGGAATGAGTGTATGTTTTAAAAAAGTGCAATTAAGTTGGGGAATGCTTCTGCCCAGTTTGTTATATGTAAACAAGAAGTGATGAAGTCAATAATGAGTGGATGCTTAACGAATATAGATTGAATACAAGAGTAACCAGTAGAAGAGAAGTTTATTGAGGGGGCTTGGAATTGGAACAAAGGTATATGAAGTACGAGTGAATGGATCAAGAGGAAGGTGGAAACCAAGAATATTAGGGTTGGATGGAATCGATGAGATCCTCAAAAAGGCAGTACGACAACAAGCTTAAAGAATAAAAGCCAGTGTGTAAAGTGATGTGTGAATCTGGTGGGCACAAGAATAGTTTGCAAGAGCAAAAAGGTATGGAGGTGTATAGCAAATTATCTTGGTGTAAACTAGATTTAGCTACTGTATATTTCATTATCTCTTTGCTTATTATTTCTTATTCCATCACAATTATCAATCTTTCATTAGGATCTCCAAATGCTCCAATCACTTTTTTTGTATTTTTTTCATTATATTTTTACCTATCTATTCATATTACCTAAATAGAATAATATTTCCTCTGGATCACATTTATCCAGAATGTTGTTTGTTGTTTCCCAAAATTCATCTCTTCCTGTGAATTTCTATTTTTATGTACTTGCAACTATAGAGACACCTGTTTATTCTTTCTGAGAAACATTTTAGCCTTTTTATTCATAATGAAATCAGTATTTTTTCGTGCATGTTATCAACTCCACAACATCAGACAACTTTCATATTCAAGCCTTCGATAATTCTGATTCAAGCCTTTCCTTTTCTTTTACTTTCATGTGGACAGGCCATTTTTTGTAATTGTGGCTTTTATTTTTAGATTTTATCTATTTACCTTAGGACTAGAATCTTAGGGGTTTTTTTCTGATGTTTTTCCTTGGGGTTTGTTCAATTTGTTTTATTTTCAAAGAAAAACAGATGTGCAATATGAAATCAGGAAATGTGGGGACTGCCTTTTTTATGTCAGATGGTTTTTAAGTCTCCTCTAAAATCTTCTTGAAAGAAGACTGCAGAAGAAGGTGTGAGTTACTTAGGGATGAGACATCAGGCCCTCTTTCTAACAACTTTCTTGGTTCCTTGGTTGCTTCTTTTGCAGTGAAAAACAATCTAACGCCCGCAGTTCCAGGTTAGAGATTGATACTGGACTACCTCTGGAGGAGCCGCTCCCTGAACCCACCAGCAGGTAGGAGAAGTGTGGCAGCTAGACCTCATCCAAATTCTCAGTACTGTGTGATGGTGACTGATACTACCTCTATGATCTGTGGCTTGCTGCCCCAGAGAGGACTTGTCTTGGGACTGGATCTGTCTTTTAAACAGATGTTCTCTCTGTCTCTCATATTTTAGGCTGCGTGTCAATTCAGATGTGAGTCGTCAGCGTGGAGGAAGCAGCCCCATTCGCAAGTTGGCATCACCATTCATGGATGGGGGCCGCCTGCCCTTTCCCATCTTGCAACCAACCCAGGCCAAGACCTTTCACCCTGCTGAGAGGTGAGAGCATTGAAGGGGAGGGCACAAATGTGGACTGGCATGTGCTGGATTAATTGGGTGGGAGGAACATTTAGAGGTGGCTCTTATATTACCTAGTTCTATCTAGACAATGCCAAATAATATTTGGGAAGTATTTCATTTCTGCTTTGGTAGAGTCCAAAAGAAGCATCTGCATTAGATGGGACAGGAGAAAAACAGACAATATCTTTGTGGTTTGGGATATAATTAAATGGGGAGATTCTAATTTTGAATGCTCTCTTATAATAAATCACAGGACTCCCATTTCAAATGCTTTGAAAATAAATAAAGAAAGAAAAGAAAAGAAATAAGCAAGCAAGCAGAGCATCCAATTTGGAATGCTCCCTGATAATAAGTAAATAAATAAGAAAGCAAGCAAAACAAGCATTATAAAGCAGAGGCAGGTCATACGTTCTTCTTAATAATGCAGATGAGTGTTTTTCACGATACAAAGTGGCTAGAAAATGTAGCTGAAGTGGCATTTCAAGAGAACGTTGTCAATGCAGACAGAATAAGGTTGGCAGAGGAATGGAGAGAATGAAGGGAGATGCCTGATGTTGATCACTGCTCTATTACTGAAATGTGTGCTTTCCATAGGCTTTTCCAACAGATACTTGATAAGTAGCAGTAACTATGTCATAGGAATAACTATTCCCAGTTTCAGGGTTTGATAAGTTGTGTCCACAAGGCTCTCTGCAGGGCATTTTCTTCTCTATCAGCACTTGGAAAGTGCTAAGATAATATAAACTAAGATAAGGAGAGGGATGGATAACTGAAAAAAACAGGAGGGATAGAACATTAATGATACACTTAAGAAGTCCATATGCAGTTTTATGTTTCATACACTCCGGTGCTCTTTGTTTTTCCCAGGCCAGACCGCTGGAACGAAGTTTCCCCACGGACCTGGGCTGGCAATAACTTTGAGAGACAGGGACCAGTGGAGAAACGGGTAGAGGTAGACCGGGTAAGAGCCTGTCCATTTTTTTCTCCCCTTTCTAGTTTTTCCCTCCCTCTCTTGCTCCCTTCACCATGTTTTCTCTTTTTCCATTGATAGGAGGTTGCCAGGAATATGGATTCTGTGTTCAAAGAACTTCTTGGGAAAACTACTCTGAAGCACACAGGGATTTGTGACCCTCCCAATCATTCTGAACCCCCAAAGAGCCATCCTTTGGCTAAGAAGGGTATCGCCCCTGCCAAGCCAGCCTCTTCAAACAGGGCGCTTCTGCGGGGCAAAGGGGTCTTCAAGTCTTTGGGAAATGGAGAGTGAGTCAAACTTGACATGGGGAAAAGCACCCCCAGTGTGACTTGCCCAATACTGTGGCTCCCCCCCCCCTTCCTCTTCCTTCCTGTTCCGGATACCAACTCAGGGCAGTTGTGTCTTGCTCTCTCCTGGTGGGGGGTGGGAAAGGGGGGGTGATGTAAGATTTTCAGCATTTGTGTTCTGACTTCCAAGCCAAATGTTGAAGATGTATTTGCTGTTGGGTGTCTTCCTGGAGGTGCATCTGAAGGATTTCATGTTGTGGATGTGACTGGGACTAAAACATACAGCTCCCATCAGGATGGTCCTGGACCCAACACCCAGACCAGTTGTTCCTTTGTCACCAACAGTTTGCACTTGGATCTTCATGTGGAAGGGATGCATGGGGGAGGGAATGTGCCAAGATTCCTGGAGTCTGTTCTTGGCCCTGGGAAGGGAATCATATCTAGTGAGTTATGGTGCCAGAGGTTGAAAGGGAGAGCATTCTTTTGTACGTGTGTTATTCTCTTCCTGACGTGCTTCAAACTAGCCCTCACCTCCTCTCCTTCCTTCCTCGACTCTCAACCCCGGCAATGTATCTCTTGTTGCTTTAAACATTTGTCTGAATTTTAGAACTCTTTCCACACATGCTACTTGGTACAGCCTCATCCAACCCTGCACGCATCACCCTCCTACATTGGGGCAATAAGTAAGGGGACATATTTGTGGTGGGGACCCATGTGCCAATTTTTCCCTCTTCATCCAAGGTCCAGTTTGTCTGCCCCCTCTCCCCCACCTTCTACTCCATCATCATCTTTTGTCTTTACTGCTCAGTATTAATCAGGGCTGCGTGTACTCTGTGCTTTAAAATGCTGTGCAAAGTCAAGCTGAATTCTGCAACCTGTGTAAAGTATGCAACTTAAACTTATAGAGATTTTCTTCCATAATTTATGTTGCCAATCTGACAACTGGAAATCTGACTTACGGCACCCTCGTGGTTCCAAACTTTCAGCAGGAAATTAAAACCACACTTTTGAGCATCACTTTATAGACATAAGGGCTAGAAACCTGCTCTTTTATATATATAAAAATTTTATATATATATAATTTTTTCACATTCTCAGGAAGCAGAATTCTATGCCCAATGCCGCATCCTGTGAGTTTCTTGCGAATTACAGCATATGTACAGCCCTGGTATTAGCTTGTCATTAACAAAAATGACTGTACTGTGATCTTTCTATACAGTCTGTTGATTTCTGTCTCTTGCAATAAACTGGATTTATAAACTCTCCACAGAAAGCGCCTGCCAGTCAGGATTTTATAAAGAATAAACAAGACACTGAAGGATTTGCTTGGGTTTTATTGTAATAAAATGCAAGATATATTTTTTTAATTTTAGAAAATTGTCAGCGTTTGGTTCAAAGCAGAAATTGGCATTAAGGTTTAAGAAAGAGCAGCACTGATTGCATAATGTGTCTACAAACAGATTACAAAGAAAGCTACCACAGTGATGACATGAAATGGGTTGGCTGAAACCGTAATGTAGTGACTGTCAGAGAGAGAGATTGAGATGTAAGGTTTTAGTGCTGTACTCAAAGCATCTCTGAAATGGCTTCCTAGGACAATATATCACCTTGTTCCAATTTAAGGCAGTATTGGAATTTTGTATCCTGGGTATGATAGCTCTAATCCCATTGGCTGCCTCAATGTACTGTGGAATGGCAACTCAAGGCATCCTGCAGCCAGGCTGCTGAAAGATTCTGGGCACTGTAATTGTAGCACATCTAGAAGGTGCCAGAATGGGGAGGCTACGATGTTGAAATGACCCCAGGTCAAATGCTTGGCCATGGCAAGTTGGCTGTGGTGAGTTGGCCATGGCGAATTATCCTATTCTGCTGCTAGAAAACCTTGCTATACAAACTCTTACAGCAGTTCTGCACAGTTACTTATTTCACAAGAGGACTTGTGTAGAAGAACTTCCCACTATGTTATGTGTGTGTGTGTGAGAGAGAGAGAGAGAGAGAAAGAGAGAGAGAAACGGGGAGGGGGAATTTAGAGCAGTGTTTCTCAATCTTTGCAACTTTAAGATGTGTGGACTTCTTGGAGTTGGAGTATAGCTGGCTACCTGGGGAATTCTGGGAACTGAAATCCAGATACATTAAGGCTGCCAAGGTTGAGGAACATTGATTTAGAATACAGGGGGTTTTTTTGTTTTGATTTTGTTTTTCCCACCTTAATCAAAAAGAGATGGAGTAACTTCTTGGGGGCAAAGAATTCAAGGTAAAGTTCCATCAGCCAGATTGTTTCCACCTCCATCAGTCGAATGACTCAGGACTCCAGCTGAGCTACTGTCCCATCTGAGTGGGTCAAGTAGAGGAAAAATGAAGCCAGAATCCTGTCCTGTTCCAAAGGAGAAGCCTCAGTCCTTTGCATGTTCCTTGCGCAGGGCCACTCGGACATCGCTGCAAACTTTTCCCACTGCTTCAAAGAGAGGGTCGCAGAAGGTACGTATGCACAAAGCATAGCAGCGCCCACAGCACTGCACCTCTATGAAGTAGCTCTTGATGCAAGGCATGGCCCCCCAGATGTGGCAGAAAGAAACACAGGCAAAGAGGAAGCCCCAGAGCAAGGCAAGGGGCAGGCCCAGCACCCCCGATAGAATCCGGTAGCACCAGTACTTGCTGACAGTAAAGGTGGTGCTGCTGGCCTTCCACACTCCATCAAAGCTGTGGGTGCCCTCTGGCTCAGCGATCACATCTTCAAAGTCTACCTGGCAAGGTAGGAAGAGAGATTGTGAGTTGACCAAAGGTTTGTTTTAGTCAGGTGAGAGAGAGGGAGGGAGGGGGAGAGAGAGAGAGAGAGAGAGAGAGAGAGAGAGAGAGAGAAATTGTTAATGCTAGAAGTATTGAATCCTAGGTCTGGTCTAATCCCTTATCCAAGGTAACAATCCTCACACTATCTCAAACTTCCACATCCAAATCTCTTCCATCATGGGTAGCAATTTTTCTGTTGCTAGTTAACCACAATATATTTTGGACATCTTGAATGGTAAAAGATTTTTTCTGGTTATAGGGAAGTACAGCTAATGACTACCCAAATGTTATGCAACAAAGCCTAAAGGCTTTTAACCTCAAAACAGATCTAGTGGGTATGATTTGGAACAAATATTTCCCTCATTGGGGGTGGGTGGGGTGGGGCTGTTACTCTTTCCCCTGAATCTGAGTTCCTAAACATATTCAGAATTTACTTCTGGTAAAAACCTGTGCTAAACTCGGTGGTGAAAGGTTGCTGTGATTTGAGAAGAGCTAACCTCCAACTCGTTTGCTTTTCTCTGTACTGAGCTGAGCTTTCAAAGAATTATTTACCTTATGAAAAAGTCTACTTGAGTTCTGCTGTATTTGTTTACTTACAGCCTATAATTCTCAAATGGATGGAATACCACCTGGTATTCAAATTGCAATCATGCATATAAAGGGTGTGTGTGTGTAGATCACTACTAGGATCCTACACACTTTCATAATTAATAGACAAGGAAAAAATCACCAGGAAGAGAGCAGTTAATTTGCATAGCTTTCCTACATGCTACTCTGAGTCTTCATTTAGGCCAGGGGTGTCAAACCCACGGTGTCATGGTGGCATCACGTGATGTATCAGGATTTTTTCCCTTTCGCAAAACCGGGCGTGGGCAGGGCCAGCACATGATGCATCCAGCCCGCAGGCCGCAAGTTTGACACTCCTGATTTAGGCAATCCCAGCCTGTCTTTCACCTCCAATCTTCAGAGCAACTTCCTTGCCTTTTAGAGCTGTCGCTGTTTGAAATATGAATTTTGGAAGTGCCCCTTGTGGAGTAAAGAGCAGGTGAGTGACTGCCTCAGCAGGGGGTGAAATCTGATTTCCCAGGAGTACCGTGTCAAGAAAGTTTTCCAGAACAGGCCTCATTGAAAGAATTGCAAAATCAGGACAGGGCCAGATTTGCTGGTGAGTTGACCGTCCACCAGATATTAGCAGGCAGCGGGATGGATTTATTATTCGTCTCAAGAACCAAAATATTTACCGGTAATTCTTTGGAAATTAAGCATGATCAAGGACAAATAGGAGTCACTCTGATGGTTTAAATTATGCATTGTTTTTAATTGTTGGCGGGTATCCTGGTTTTATCAAGAAGGATAGGCTAGAAGTGGTTTTGCATTACAAACAAAAATCCAGCTTAAAAGCTTCTAGGAGCAGAGTTCAACTCTTCTCCCATTATGCAAAGGATTAGAACAGCATCTCCCAACCTCAGTAGCTTTAAGCTGTGGATTTAAACTCCCAGAATTCCCTCAGCCAGCATGGGGAGTTGAAATCCACACAGCTTAAAGTTGCTGTGGTGGAGAAACACTGAATTAGAACACCGCTACAGTACAGTATATGATTAGTCTTAGGCTGATTATCCCTTCCCAAGTGTCATTTTTTAAATTTTATCTTTACTTCATAATCCTTTTCAGAACCTTGTTAGCTTTCTTGCAAAGTGAGCTAATCAGTAAAACATTGAATTAGAGAGAACTACATTCTTTTCCTTTGGCCTTGATTAACTTTAGGAAGTAAAAACTGCCATTGGATACCCAGAAAAAAAGGAAGGTATGGGAAGAAGAGTTCCTATTTTTTTTCTGTTTTTCTTCCTCTTTAGCTACTTATGTGAATAATGTGCTTGCAGAACATTAATCATTAAAAAGATAATTGTCACATATAATATCCACAAGAATTCTGAATTTAAGCTTTTATTTGCAGTGGGAGCTAATTTTACAGGCTCCTTAGAAAATTTGAAGGAAAGAATGGTCTAAAAGGAAACCAGCCTGTTTGAACCTGTTTGGTATTTTAAGAGCATGTTTTGGTCCACCTCACAAAATGGCTGCCACAGGACTGTTGCCTATTTACAAAATGGTGATTTTGTTTGTGTGAAATATAACAATTCTTGTTCATAAGAAACAAGTATGCTGGGATTACTACGCATCTTTTGCTAAATCCCCATAAACTTCCTAATTGATCATAGTGGATTGATAGCTATTTCTTTCTTTTTTTGCTGGGGAGGGGACAAAAAACAGTAAATTACAGGGACCAGCTGTTTGTACTTTCGAAAAATGCTTATATAAGCCCAAGGGCACTGCATACCTTAAAGTTGCTAAGATTGAGAACAGCTGCCTTACACTAAGGCTAGGATAGAATAAGTACTCTGGGGGCTGGGGATAATAAAGTCATAGCCCAGCTTCCCTAAAAGAAGCTACTTTGAAGATCAATTTGGGATAAGTCACATTCTCTTGGCCTAATGAGCAACACAGAAATTATAGCATAAACTTTAACTGTACAAAGATATAAATCTAGTGCACTTTTTAGTATAATGGCGAAGTAAATGTATTCCCTAAAACAGGGTAGGACACAGTTTTTCCTTAAAATTAATGATGGTAATTACGTTACTGGAGAGTGGAATGGTGACCCTCAGTTCCACTTCCCCATATCCTGCTAAACAGAGGGAAGAGAGAGAAGGCCATTCCCTCTCCTCCATTCTTGCTTCTCAATGGCATTGACTGCTATCAATTGCTAAACATCCTGCTTCTGTGATGCTTGGAAGAAATGCTGAGGAAAGTGCAGTTGAGTATGAATTTCTAAAAAAAGTTGCCCTTCTTGTAACTTTATTCATTGTTTTTTAATTATTTTAGGCCTATATTTATTAATAATAGAGCCTTTTATTAAGGATTGCAAGAAAAATGAGGTTCTACTCAGCCACTAACATAAATTGGATGTTCCTGTTTCTGCAAGAATGCCTTTGTCATGTGACACTAGAGGGGGCTATTGCGCTATTTTGTTTCTGGGCTTCCTTGAAGCGTCCAGGTTGGGTGAAAAGTGCTGGACCTTGGAGTTGATCTGAAGCAAGACAGGCCCTAAGACATTGTTGTGAGAGCCCCAGAAGTGCATGGTGCCAGCCACACCTTTTTGCCTAGACATCTCACCCTCTTTTCTCTCTCTGTTCAGTTCCAAACACTATCTTTTCTACTTTCTCTTTCCCAATTTTTCTAACGTTTCCAAAATCAGTCATTGCCCGGCAAGCAAGAGGGGTCCTTCTTTGTGACTTAGGTTTCGGGAAAGCGATTCCATTTAAAAAAAAGGAGTCTGAAACCCACCTAGGAATACAATGTAAATTCTAAAAACAATGAATTAAAACCGTAAAAGTAAACCACAAGCTAGCTTTTAAAAATAATAGATTCCTTGGGAAGCAACCATTCTTTTTGGAGGTAGAGGGGAGGAGAGAGATCATAGATTTATGCAGTAATTATGTGAAGAATAAAATTCTTAGCTTGGAGGAGTGGAAGCACCCTTCTGTTTATCTCCTCTATATCTAGAGTGATATATGCAACCCAACAACTCTTTGCAGGAACATTCTCTCTATACACCATGCATTCACCTTATGTAGTTCATATTGTTGTAGAGGGTGGGAAGGGAAGACGACTTTGGAGAAAATACGCAGGAATCCCTATTACCTAGGCAAAAGGGCCCAAAGTATTTATTCTGTTATTCTCTGTTAAATCCAGACCCACAAGATAACATTTAGGGAATGGCTCAGGCAGACCTGTCTCTGATTCAATGAAGTACAAGGAGGAAGAGGAAGGATAGCACAATCAAACTTGCCAAATTCTGTTACTATACCCAATCTCAACAAAAATACAGACGTGTTAGCCTCCCTGTGGAATTGATTGATTTTCTGATCTGATCTACCTAATGAGGCTGACTCCTTGCTTCTTCTTTTAAATCTGAACAAAACTTTGTGAAAAGAATTGCCCCATGCTGCCACCGCCGCTACTTTTTTGTCCCATGCCCTGGGAGATGTGCTCACCTTGATCACCTCTTGGTTGATCTGCTTGGGGTCTCTTTCCACCAAATCAATCTCTTTGGTGAGAGGGTCCCGAGAGTCGATCTTCTCCAGAATCGCATCTACTACTTCTTGTTCTTCTTGTTGGGCCATAGCTCTGGGCCTGTTTCCTATTCAGGAACTGCCTGTCTTTCTCTCTGTAAAGCAGCCACCAGTTGTCTTTGACTGTCAGGGAAGAATGGCCTCTCCCCTGTTGCTGCTCCCCTCCCTTTTCCCTCTTGATAACTCTTGACAGCAGTTCATAGATAGAAATAGTCCCCATTGGAGCCAGAATACACCTCCCTTTCAATCAAGACAGTTGTTTTTTAGCTAGTCTGAATAATTAGCAGTTTAGGTAGTCTTTTCACCTTTACTTGTTAAAAAATAAACTCACTACACATAATGATAGAACTTTGTAGCTAAATCAGCTTTTTGAAATGAAATTTAAATGTATTGTTTACCTGTCTCTCAGTCTGGATTATGTACATCTCATTAGAAAATAATAACCAGTTGGAGGAAAAATAATTAGGTTCTTTGAAAAGACACAAACAGATTTTCAGAGAGATGAAATTGAGAATATAAATGCATTTTTTTCAAAGACACGAATTTATTTGTGTTGCAGTGCTATTGTCACTACTCAAAGAGGTTTCTGAAGCCCTGCACAAATCTGCAACAAACAAAATTCAGTGACTTGAGATAATGGCAAAATAAGCATAGGCACCAAGGTTCAGCAGTACATATCTTATTAATGTATACTATGTTATGACTGTATTTCCCAAATAAGCTCTTGTTTTACACCAGCCTTAGGGCAGATTCTGTTTGGAGGTCAAAAATACTTTGTTGACTTGGCCAGTCAAAGATAACAATAACTGAAGATGGGATATCTCTTATCTAGAAGCTCAGTTTAAATATTTTCCATTTCTACAGGCTGAAAATAAATAGCAAAAACATTTGGTCTTAGAAAATTATCAGGGTGTTGTAATGGGGGAAAAATATTCTGAGAGGGTCCTTGGTGCTCTCTGACCATGGTTGTTTTCTTGCAGGTGTTTCATTACCCAAACTAGGTAACACCATCAGTGCTAACCCCTCATTTCAATCCTGAGCTACAAATACTCTCCTTCATTAGTAAAAAGTACCCTGTGAGTTCAGTGATACTGCCCTTCATAAATGGATTCAGTTCAAGTTGAAGAGACATTGCTTAGCTATTACTTACTTGCAAGTGAGTAAAAAAAATATGGAAGGATGTGCAGAAGTTTATTCAGACCAACCATTGCTATAAGATTTTCATGAGGATTGTACTCATGGCCCATAAGAAAGTATAGCATCCAGTTGAGGAAGGCTTAAATTTCAAACAGACATCACGAAATTGGGTGAATATGATGGGGTAAGTTATATAACCCCTTCCTCCTCCAGTCATTAATTGCTTACACAACTTGTTTAGCCAGGTCTGGTAAATACCTTGTGGCTGCACTGGACACAACATACCAAGTTTGGTTAATGTTAACATTATTTAGTATAGGTTTCTGTTTCAGTGGATTGTGTGAATCCAACCAATATGGTTATTTTATGGATCAGTATAGGATGCAAACTAAGAAAAGGGTGACCAGTTGAAATACATTGTGTGAATGCAGCCTCTATAGTTGTAGACAGAACCCCTCCCCTCCCCTGGGAAGCAATATAGAATAGTGTATAAAATAGCGCAATAACAGCCTTATTTTGGCCACAAGCATTCCTGCTGGATGGTCATTCACAAATCATTCCCGTTAATAAAAGCATTAACAATATGCACCCTCTAGCGCTAATTAGATAGGTTTGTTGTTATAGAAACAGCTACTGGTAGTACCTATCATGATATAATTATCTTTTGAGTATGAGCTTAGCTCAGCCATAAATGAAAGAGATACAGTATATTTGAAGCAAAAGCTAGATTTTTGAAGAAACGCATAAGAGGCAAAGTTTTAAATACATCTTGAAGAGGAAGAGAATAGAAGAGAGAGGTTAGAGGAAGGAACTCTCAAACAGAGACTAATTTAACTTAGGAACATAGGAACAGTGAGAAACAAGCACAATAGATAATTGTCAAAACTTTTCCCCTCACCTAGCCCTGCCATTTGGTCAACAGATCTCTTAGGTGTGAAGAGATGATGCAATCTCTGACACCAACAAACAGCAGGTTTTCACCCAGCACTAAACAAAGCAATGGCACTTTAAATAAGTACAGCTATAACTCACATCCCTATGTACTGTAGTTAAGTTTAGCAGCCACTGGTCATTTCTAAAGAGGGCACAGGACTCTTCTGCCAGGGTGGCAAGAGAAAAATCACAGGGCGGGTGTCCCCCGCATGCAGCTGACTCTGGCATCAGCACCACTATGGCCTCCTGCCAGCCCAGTGCCATGCCTGAGAAAAAAAATATGTGCCTGTAACATTACCCCTGCTGCATGAGTGCACGCAGCTACTTTGCCGCCAGCCAGAGCTTTAAGAGACACCGTCATGATGGGCACCAGCAGCTGTAGGCTGTACTATCCCCAGGGCAGTGGTCAGAAGAAATGGGGCATGTTAAAGTGTGGAGATGTATGTGTATGTGTGTGTCTGATTGGGTGGTATTAGGCAGAGAACAGAGGCAGTCACTAAATCTAAGGCACATGTAAATGGGCAAGTACCAGCCTGCATTTTGTATAAATAATTCTGCTGCCATGAGCTTCTGTTTCAGCCCCAGCCCTGTCACGGCTGCCAAGGAGTGAGACTGTGCAGGACGGCCAAAAGGCCATAGATGGGGGGAAGATAGGTGAGTGGGGGAGCTGAAGTGCCTCGGCAGTTGAAAGTGGTAGCAGGGAACCAGGCATCTGAATTTTGATCATGTGGTTTGTGTGTGTGTGTGTGTGTGTGTGTGTGTCACTTCAATGGTCATAACTTCAAGGACCAGTTGTAACTCACTTTTTTCAACGCTATTGTAACATCAAGCGGTAGCTGAATGAATGCTCATAAATTGAGGACTACCTGTAAAGTTTACCGTAATTCTTGGCAGCTGAATTACAGCACGATTTAAGGGCAAAAATTTGGGGATTGCTCTAGCTTCGTTTCTTCTTCCTCCCATTGTTGTCAGCCTATGGAATAACTAGCCTTAACTGTATTATTTAATGTGTGATGGTGTGGTCTTGGTGTGGAGAGAAGGGGTGCCTGGTCTGAGGGATTTAGCCTGAGTGATAGGTTGCTGATGTGAAGGTGACCTGGATCACTGAGCTGTATCTCAACATGGCTACATGGGTTATCTTGGAAGTTCAGGAAACCTACTGTATGTCCCAATTGCTTGGCAGGCAAATTGGCGGGGTGTGGAGGTGGGGTTGAGACTGAAGCAAGACTTGATCATATGGTACATCAGGAAATCTCGTTCCACCCTTCCTAATTTGTCAGCCGGGGTATTGTTGGATATACATTTGATAGAACTGCATTCAGAAATAACTGAGTGACAGGTCACAGGAACAGCACAGGGGATGCCAAGAGCACCCAAGGATTGCTTCATCCACACCTTACCCGTTCACTGCACCTGTGATCTGTCATTTAAGCTACAACAGGAAATTGGCAAATTCTGGTCCATTTCACTCCCAATCTCAAATACTGTAGGTAGTTGTTGTATGTAAAGGAATGGCAGCTAGCAACATGCAGCTGCAGCCAGCAGTTTCTGGAAGTATTCTGGTGAACAGTAGAAATGCTGCTGGCATAGGTAAGAGGGTGTCCCACACGTAATAAAAACAGTAGTAAGGGTGGTCACTTACTGACCGGAATAGGGACTGGCAACTCTGTTGCTAAGCAGTGTAGTTGTTAAAACATGATGTTATGCTACCACACTAATTTAGTTGGTGTTGTCAATTCTGGCTGCAGTTGTTAAGTGAATCATCATGGGTCATTAAGTGCAATGTTATATGACTCTGGCTAGCAGCTTCCTGCTGGTTTCTCCATTGACTTTGTTGGAATCCAGCTGTGAAGGTTTCAGATGGTGATCCCATAACTGCTGAATACTCTGATCATTGTAAAAGTGAGCTGATCGCCAAGCATCTGAATCATGATCACCTGGCCATGGAGATACTGCAATGGCTGTGACTTCATTGACTAGTCATAAGTCTCAATTTTCAGCCCTGTCATAACTTTGGCCACTGAATGAGTAGTTGGTAAGTGAGGGCTACCTGTAGAAAGCATTCACCTTGCACAGTTGGCAAAATCCAACTCTTTCCCAGTACATTGACCTCTAGGAAGAGAGAGCTAATTCTGTGTTTTAAACTTAGATCTATTGCTCTTTTGAAAGATCACCAAGTATATTGTATGCAAACAGGTCAAACACTGTTCCAGAAGAAACGCAAGGTTCATGTCCATCTGAAAAGCACATAGTGCCTGAAAGGTCTTGTCGGATGTCCCACTGGAACTGGGTACCTGATCTCGCCAGTAACCCAAGCCAAATGGCCATGAAAAGCAAAGCCCAGTGCCCAGAAGTGATAGGCTGTTCCCACAATAACTGAAGGAGAAAAGGAAAAACATTACTCTGAACCAAAACAATGAAAGCTGCCCCTGTTGTAAGTGAGTTGTAGCAACAGTTAATGGGGTGTCTTTGTGCCATGGAATATGAGTGTTTGCCACAAGACAAAGCAGGCAGAAAATAAACTAAGCAATAGTTTATTGTTGTTCAATCTGCAGGGGTGGGGATTTAACATAATATTAATTCCAGTTATTTTTAATGGGGTGGGGTGGGGCTGGAGTGAATCATCTCTCCTTGACAATTTGTTCTGTCAGAGGCATCCTGGATTTGGAAGCATTTCCTATGCAGACCCCACTCCTGCAATATGTCTCATTAGTGAAACTTATCCAACCTGATGGCCTCCAGAAGTGGTGGGATGACAACTGGTAAGAGGACATTAGATTTGGAATGGCCTAGTTGGGCCATTGCCTGTCTGCTATCTTGATCTTTTCCTAATGTGGATATATGTGACATGGATTGGAGAGTCACTGAGGGATAAGAATTGAGGATTGGATACAGGTCAAATCTTGGGAGAATTTAGAAAGAATATTCTGGATACTCTGAGAAATGGTTGATCTTGGAGCAGAGAAGGCTTTAGCTGGCCACAAAATGGCTGCCATTGTTGGCATAGTACTGTAGCACAAAATACCATTTTATCAGTGAGCAAACTGGGGAAGTTATTTCCTAATCACCTTCCCTAGCTTCGCAAAATATTGTTTACCATACTGTTGACTTTTGCCTTTTGTGGTGGAGGGGGGAGGGGAGAGAAGGAGCATACTTAAAGAAAACGATGGCCTGAAAGCACTCACTATATTTCCTTTCTCACGATGCCTGTGTGAGTCCCGGAGGAATAAAGACAATGCTAAGGGGGTTGCTTTGCTTTGCCCACTTCCCATTGGACTTTTTTTATAATTAGAAGAATGGGGGGGGGGGGTTGTTGACAAAATAAGGTGATTGCTAAGGGAGAACTTCCCAGGTGTACAAAGAGTTTTTATGTCATAAGAACACCATAGCCTACTTCTGCCTTACAAAAGGACATGCACGGGGGCTTGGGGAAAGGACTTGCCCATTTTATTCTCCAAATGGAAAGAATAAAAAAGGCATCTTTCTGAAGCCCTGTTTGCAAATCTGAGCAAAAGAGAGGGGTTTGGAGAAGAAAATGGGGAAAGAAGCATTTGGGAGTCTACCTTGCCATTCATTCTGAAAAGGGCGCCCTTTCCATTGTTTTTGCCTGTCATTCCCCACCCACACTCCAGTCCCATATTTCAAGGCTTTGGTTAAAGTCCCTTGGTCAATCCTTCTGGAAATCAAACATATTCAGTGGGTTGTATAATGAGAAGTTAGTGCGGTATGGATCTCGATGGAAGAATGTCCCCGTATCACTTTTGAGTCACCGTAAGGTAGATGGCACTGCAGCAGCGTCCCAGGCTAGTGAAAAGAGGAGCTATCAAGACATCCAGGATGCTAGCCCAGAGGGTGCGAACTGGAGGCAGAGCCACTGTACACAGCTGAATGCAAGGCATCACACACCTGTTGTGGGAAGAAGAAGGAGGGATAATTTGAAAAGGTTGGCCTTCTAGACAAGCCTTCCCTATTCTTCCTTAATTTACACTTTGGCGAGACAACCAGTTGTTGGACTGAATCTACATCCTGCTTTTCTGCAATGCATCACTTAGCTCACAACAGTTAAAATGGAAATGGAAATGGAAAGACAACACATGCTCCAAACAATGACAATTCTATTACAACATCCTTAAAGGTTTGTTGGTAATTCAGACGAGTAATGAATGAACTACAAGCAACATGATAGCGCTTGTCTGATCTACTGTAGGGGTGTCAAACACACGTCACGTGACGTATTGGGACTTTCCCCCCCTTCGCTAAACCAGGCGGGGCCGGGCCCAGCATGTGAAGCATCCGGCCTGCGGGTCATGAGTTTGACACCCCTGATCTAATGGTTAAGGCACCAAGCTAGAGAGGCCATGAGTTCAAGTCCTGCCTTAGCCATGAAAGCCAGCTGCGTTACTTCAGGCCAGCCAGTCCCTCTCTCTCAGTCCCTCTCAGTAGGACTGTTGTAGAGAAAACAGGAGGAGGAGGAAGGCATATTAGGTATATTCATCACCTTCAGTTATTTATAAAACAAATAAAGGCAGGATTTTAAAAAAATCATAAAAAGTGGATAATAAGCAAGGAGCTGGCCCTGATGTCCTTTGACAAGAATGCTCAAGTCTGAGAGTGACAACTGAGAAGGCCCATCTTGTCTTCCTATCAAACTCCACTTAGATTAACCAAATAGATCAATGAAGACTACCATCTAAATTGCTTTGGATATTATTTTCCATTGTATAACATTTTAGTACTAGTATTTAGTACTAGTGCTAAATTTATTTCGTACTTTTTACAACCATAACATTTTTATTTTGGATTGTATCATTTTGATTTTCATATTTTTCCAATTCTAAGAAATTCTTATAAAGAAGGTTTGTTTATAATTTTCCTTCTAAAATTCCTGTTTTCTGCAGACAATGAGATTTTCTATCCAGAACAAGCAGATATATTTTCTTCCATGTACTTACTCAATTTATATTACTAAAGTCCTCATTTGTTTCAGGATTATGATTCTTTTTGTGACTAACTTTGGTGACAATTTTTGGAGTTGCTGTTTTCCCCTGAATACACTGAACGTTTGCATTATTCTTTTAGCAACAGTACCATAAGAGGTTGACATTGTAAAGCATTCTGGAAAAATGCAAAGCAGACATTGAAATTAGCCATGTTGCTGACTCATTTCTTCTTTTGTAATAGCCTAATTCCTCAGAATGCTTTAATTACACACTAGACTAGCTACTCCTTGTCTGCCCTCCAGTGACAAAGTCCTCTGCTTAAGGGAAATGGTGACAAACATCTCAAGTATATACCAAATGCACTCACAATTCAGTCCAAGATAATGTTATACATGTATTTGTGTGCATGCCCATGCCAGCATAGTGTAGTAGTTAAGTTCCTGGAGTAGGGAAGACCCATGTGCTTTCAACCTTAGACTGGGAGAGTAAAAAACACCCATCAACAAACGTGCACAGGGCCAACATATTAAATTATGATCCATAACTTTCAGTGAAGAGATCTTTGTCTTGCTGTGGATTCCTATGAGCTGAAAATAATTCAAATTCTCTCTCTCTCTCTCTCTCTCTCTCTCTCTCTCTCTCTCTCTCTCTCTCTCTCTCTCTCCTTCCTTCCTCCCCAGAATGGGAAAAGAATGGGGCTAGCTTTAAGAATGGACAGATAAAATGCAGAATTGCTTGCTCATAATTTAATCTACTTAGACTGTTCTGCAAGAAGGCAGTTATATTTCTCACTCTCAAATGGCACCTCTGGATGACCATCTCCATGCCTTGGAGATGTTCTTCCATGACTTTGTTAAGTTCCAGTCCCTCGACTCACAGGAACATAGTTTCCCATGGTAGAAATTTGCATGGGGCTGTCCTTGCTGAATTAGTAAGAGACAGAAGGAACTGAGATGTAGGCAAAGGTGGGGGTTTTTTAGGGGTGGGGATATCTTGGGCCTAATGTCCTCATTTGCTTGAGCACCCTGAGTGGTCCCCTTTCTTTCTTACCACTGTATTTACAAACTCTAGTAATCTATCTTTAACTGAACCATGGTTTGCTGAATTTAACCAGCTGTCTAGCTTCATACAGTACACTCAGCCATAAACTAGCCAACTGATTTTTCTCCTAGTATGTGGTGCAAACTTAACCCCTGCTGTTGTTCTCCCATAGTCCCTATTTGCATACCTCCCAGTAGTCCAGTGGCTTGCTTATGTCCCACTCCTTACATGCTTGGAGTCAATAGGAGAGTAGGCAGGGACAGCAAGAAGATGGAAAAAGAAATCCCAGAAATCATCTAAAGGCCTCTTCAACTGGTAGTGGCCACTGACATCAGCCCATATTTGTGATGTAATGCAGCTTTTTCAAATAAAAGATACAGGGAGTCCTCATTTAGCAACCACTTCGTTTAGCAATTGTTTGCAGTTACAATGGTGATTAAAAAGTAACTTAGTAACCAATCTTCTCATTTATGACCTTCATAGGTCTACAAAGCAAAAAAAAGTTGAAGCAAGATTGTAAGCACAGTTGCGGTTTCACTTAGCAACAACCAAATTGCAGTATTTAATTGCCAAATGAATACCTGTGCTGTAATTTTCTTGCCAGGTTGTGCCCCATCTCTCAAGTCTATACAGTATCAGCCCTGGCATATTCCTTCTCCCATGTCCTTCTCCTGTCTGACAGAGGGCATTGGAGTCAGTAAGTTGGGTTGTGCTGTTGTTTTCCATGAGATTGACTACCAGAGAGAGACATGGGAAGGCCATTGTAATGTCTGCTTACAAGTGGGAAGTTTTGGTACCCCATACACAGTGTACAATATCCATGTGCTGTGGAGATTTCTATGGCCAACTGAGTCTTCCAAAACTTCTACCTTTTTCCCCCAATAACTGAAATTATTTTCTTAAGAAAAAATTTAAAAGGTGTGCTTTCCATTTTGCTGCAAAATCCTCCCATATTGTAGGTTCATTCTACAACCTGCAGGAGGACTTGTTCCCATACAGCTCCTTATCAAGGACTTCTCTCTTATCAAGATGTAGACTGCAAAAATCCAGATACCAATGAGTAGGGCTTTCTCTGGTGCATCTATTGGCCATCTAGATCAGGGGTGTCAAACTCACGTCACGGCGGCATCACGTGACGTATTGGGACTTTTTCCCCCTTCGCTAAACCAGGTGTGGGTTTAGCTTGACAATACTATGGGCCAGGAGTTTGACAGCCCTGATCTAGATCTTGCAGTCCAGCTCTGGCAGCTCTACTATGTCAGCTCTGCTGGTATGAGGTGTGGGGAGGATGTGGTCAGAGAAATACAATAATGTAAGAAAAAAGAAAAATCGGACTCAGAGGTTCCATGGGGCAGAAGTTTTCAGGCATGTAGATCAGCCTCCCATAATCTACTTTTGATTGACTGGGTTAGAGAAAGATGAGGTAGATGAAGTCCAAAACTTTCCTCTTTGTGATTGTGACGTGTCATTTATTATACACCTAAAATCCTCTAAGGCAGTACATGATAGAAGGAAGATTGGTGGTAGTCAGGAGTTGATCTTTCAAGGCCCTTTTTTGCCCTTGGGTTCACACAGTGCAGATGTGGTTGGCTATTGATGGCTTGCTGTGTCGTATAAACAGCTAGTGAGGTTGTTTTATGGTTTGGTGTGTTATATGAACCTAGACAAAATAAAAACTCTACAAAAATTCATCTTCATTATATTAACATATACAGATTTGGTTTTTTTTATCAGTCTATAAGTAGATCCCTATTACCTTCTTCAGGGATTTATTTTTTTTACTACCCATTTGAGTTTCCGGCATTGGATTCCTAGAAGTCTCCTATTCAAGTCCTCAACAGATCTGTCCCTGCTTATCTTTTTTAAAGATCAATCAAAATCAGCTAGTGCTGCTGTTTGCCTGTCGGTATACAAACCATGGTGATTAGATTAGTTTAGTAAGCCATTGTCAAGGTAACCATGGACCAGAAAGTTATACAGAGATAATTACCCATAGGGATGCAAGTAACCTGAGAACTACCTATTGCCTATTGCAATGGTTGATAGTTCTACTAATGATTAAGAGGTTGCTTTGTTTTTAAATCAACTAGGACACAGGTTGGCTGGGAGCATCAGTAGGTCCAAGTGATGTTAGGAGACAAAGTCAAAAGAAGATGCTCACCAGATATGGAAGCAGCCCAGGCAGGCAAAGAGAAAGCCTGAACATAAAGAGACTGGCACAGCACAGAGCAGTGAGATAATACGGTAGCACCAGAGGCGGGAGCTCTCAAAGGTGATGTCACTCCAGGTCCAAATCCGATCAAAGGTACGGAATGAGGAAGGTTCTGCAAGGATGTCGGAGAATTCCAGCTACCAAGAAGAACGGGAATCTGGTTACTAAGGCTTCCCCACTGGACAGATTAAATTAGATTAGGTAGAGCAAAGAACCTGGATTCTGGTTATCTCTGTGTGTAGACATAGTATTGTCAAGCTCTGTTCTGCAGGAGATAACCCATGAAGCAAGAAATACACAGGCATTAAGGAATTTTAATGCAAGAATAAGCAGAAAATTTAGGCAACTGCAATACAAAAGCCTAGCCCTAATTTATTAAAGAGTTCATTATGGTGGAATTTGTTTGACACTCTTCTTCCTGAGCATTAGCAGCCTGGACTGAACTGCTAGTTATGAGGTAAATTACTAATACATTCCATTCCTTTCTATGTTCATCATGTCTAATATTCCTCCTCCTTTCTGAGGCTTCCCCATAAATGCAGGACCGTGTGTGTATATATCAAGAGAGAAAATGACTGATTACTGATGGATTTTGGGACGTATTATAAGGAAATCAATCAGGAAAGACAGAACATTTGGGGCTGAAGTAGGGAAACATAAGTAAGCCTGCATTTCAAAAATGGGAGGAGACTGAGTTTTAAAGAGGACATAGCTCCCTTGCTGTATGGCATGGTTTTTTACAGAGGTGTTCTTACATCTTGGACGGCCCAAACATGGTTATTCCTTGGTTCCCCTTCTTACCTTTAGATGATGGTTGATCCCATGTGGATCTCGAGGATCAGTTTTGGGTGGTATGTCGACAGTGGATTGCAGGAGCATAGTTCCTGGTTCTTGCAAATGAGGATCTTCTGGATCTAATTTATACTCCACCAAGTATTTATCACTGATCATCTTGAGAGTAGTTCAAGGCTTCTCAGAATATCGGATCCAGGGATGCTGTTAAGTACCTCCTAATACATGAATTTGACACTTTTCCTTTTTAAAACACTATGTCTTATTTTGAAATTACCCTCCCTCTCTGTCTATCGTGCCTCCTCACACTGTCTTTATTGCCATACAGGAATCTGACTCCAGTTCTATTCTCAGATTCAGCCAACATAGATTGGAAGTAAAGGCCAGTCAAGGAGGGTGGATCTTGGCAATTGCACACCCCCACTTGGCATTTTCAGCTATGGGGCAAGCCACATGTATAGGGACAAGGGTTATAAATATGCCACTGTCCCAGTGATCCTTTGCTGGGAGACGGAAATGGGGGGAGGAAGGAAGGCCAGCTAAATATACATGAAGCCAAGCTATTCTTACAACTGGGATTAGGATGGGGTTCCATGGACTAGAGCAGAAGAATTCCAAGGCAGAATAATTATGCTGATGCAGCCAAGTGGGTTTCATCAATGTGGGGCGCCATCTAATGGCCACTGAACTCCTCATAAATTTACAGAGTAATGCAGAAGTGAAGTGAAACAAAATGTTTTTATGCAGAAACTGCACAAATTCACATAGCAATAATTAGGAATACAATAGTTTGCACGTTATCTGGATTCATGTACTGTGCAAAGCCTTAGTTTATTAAATAAACTACAATTGGCCAAGTTTACAAAATGTGCTAAACCATACATTATGGCTTAAAACTAGAATACTTAGGATCATACAATATGCTAAGCAAGAGCTCCCTAATCTTTCTGGCTTTGCGGCCTGGCCAGGGGGTGGAGAAGAGGGGCTGGTTTCATGCAAGCAGTGGGTAAGCACACACATGTGTGCAGCTCCACTTGCATGAGCAGCAGGCATGCACGCCCACCACTCACACAAATTGAGCACACGTGCACGTACTTGACCACTGTTCACGCAAGTGGGGATACACATGTGCACTCACCCACTTTTGTGGCCTGGTTCAGAAGGGCTCAAAACCCGATAGAGGGCCACAGCCCTGGGGTTGGGGACCCCTGTTGTAAGCTACATACAAATATACTACTATGATGTATAAACTATGTTGTCATGTGCAAAGGAGCTGTGGACAGTTATGGCTCTTTAGTGAATATACATGTGTTGGAAGGGAAATCCATCTGGTTCAGTTCCAAGCTGGGAGAAAGACACTGGAAATAAAATGGAGGCTGATTGGAAAGAAAGATTCATTTATTGATGAACAGAACCACCAGAGATTGTGGTTCTGGGTAGCTGACAAAATGGAGTTGAGAGTGGGTGGATTTTTATACCTTCTGGATTCTTATGGGGTCATGTAGGGGTTATGTCTGGCTCTATAGGCAAAAGGGAAAATGCAAATCCTAGGTGTTTGTCTGAGCTAATATTGTCAACCTTTTGTTTATTGCTTATCTGAGTTTCTGTCTTGAACCAGTCTTTCTAATGGATCGCCAAATCTGCATTTCTAAAAGCTGGCCTCCTCAGTTTCTGCTTGGGGCAGGGAAATTGGGGTTGGTTTCTGCCTCCCTTAATATTTTTTCAATTTTCTTTTAGGGGAAATATCCTATCCCGCAAATATTTCATTCTTCTGGAGCGTGGGGGGGTGGGGGGACTTCCTACACATGCAATCTATGTATATATTGCAATAAATGTAAATATACATATATGATGCCACACATCAGCCATTAACTATTTTTCACTCCTCATACAAATGGGGATTCAGGAAGAGGAGAAATATTTAGACAATAACAGTATAAACATGATGTAAGACAATAAGTATTCAGAGTTATTCAGAACAGTAAGCATTAATATACCTAAACCTTCAGTTTCTAAAATTGATTCATTGTATTTATAACATTTTTGCATTCTCAATATTAGCTTCCCAAAGTAAGTTGATTGGTTACGAATATCTTATATCTCTTTGTGTGTATATGTTTCTGCACACAAATGTACCCCAGATACTCTCTTTCATTAATAAACTTTTAACTAGAAACAGTTCATCCATGATTTTCTGTTGCTTTGGAAATTAACAAAGCACCATTTTATATTGAATAAAACATTTAGTTCTTGTAATCTAAATGCTGTTCCCATACTTGTTCTTAAAATGTGGGCCAGTCACTATCCCTTTAACTAAAGGTAAAATAAGACACCTCTGTGTCAGCTTAAACTCCTAGATAATGTTTTAAATAAATAAGGACAATAAATACACTTATTTACTTGCAGGAATGTATAAAGGGACCCCAGCCTCACTTGTAATATGTAGAAATGTTATTATGAAATTGCATGCAACATAGACTTGAGTTCAGTTACTTCCTAAGTAAGCTTATGGATGCTTTTTTTTGAAGGAAGGAGTAATACTAAGAGTGGATCAGGATATGATAATATTTTTGCCATGTGACTTAAACTCCACAGATCTGTGTCCCTCTAGTGATGTTATGAAGTCAAGTGAACTAAATCATGCTTTGTTCTAGTCCTACATGCATATTTGCATTGGCAATTTGATTGTGATTTGATTCAAAGCATCAGATTGACTCAGATGCTTCCAGATTGGTTCATATGATTGCATGTACCGCGTAACTTTTCTGACTTTTTAAATTAGATTGATTTGGTGATTTAATTTGAAGCTTTGAATTTGCTTGACTTTGTAAATTGAATTTGCTCAACTACCGGTACATCCATTGAATTAACTTTTGAAGAAGAGCTTCATAAGAGAAGAAATGTTATGGGGCAGTGACTTGAGGCTGCTTAAGGCACCATCTTCTATCCACATGTCTGTTGTGAGACTAGGCTGAAGTTGCCATAAACTGAAAATGGAGCAAGCACATAGGCTTAATTTATTCCCACTGCATAAAGCCACACAGTACACATGAAACTGTGCCCTGAGGCCAGCATGGGAGGAATTGGGCATTTAATGGATTCTGCAGAATCCTTCAACTCTTTATGAAAGGGCTACAGAAGAACATTTTAAAATAATATCTTTGGGTTTAAAGGGATCTATAAACTATTCTAAAGCGTTCTAAAGATGGAAAAAGACATACAGTTCCCCATAATTCCAAACCCTCCTATAGAGAATCAATTTTGAAAGACCTAGCGCCATCATTCAGGCACCCTCTGAGCATTAGGTTCATCCTGGTGCCTTCCTTCTCTGTAGGAAGCCATGTGATTTTTCATTGGACCTGTGAAGTTTTTCTTGCATGTTTTCTCCAGAAGGCAGCTGCCCTGCCCTCAGGAGCCTCCACTGCCTACAAAACTTTCAGTTGGGCAATTCTTACCTTGTTCTCTCTCCCAATGAGAGGATGAGGCTGTTTAAGTATGGGAAATGCCCCATAGTATACACTTGCTGCTGTGTTGTGGTTTTAAAGAGAAACAGCTGCAAAAGCCTTGCATTTATGACACATTGGCTCTGCTGTTTGTTTCCAAGTACTTCCATGACCTAATTACAGTGGAGAAAATCCACCTCTTTTTTTAACCCCTACATTTTCCGGCTCATCTAATTTACGACTCTAAATCTGTTCTATTATTTTGGAATCCAAATCCTTTTACTTTAGCTTGTGTGGTGTTCAAATTGTTTTTCACATAGCAACACTGAAGCAGAATGCTAGCATGGTGACATGGTCTACGTTAGGATCCAGATTCTAATTCTTCTTTAGGCATGGAAGTATTCTTAGTTGGCCTTGTGCCAGCCATTCCCTCTTAGCCCAGATCAGCAGCAGGCTTTGTGACCAGCTGATTATCCCCCCACTCCCCATTGCTTTACCATGTGAAATGTGTGAATGTAGTGCAAAAATGAATGGGCCATCCCCCTGCATCTGTATAATAGAAATTGCAAAGAACAGTAACAGCAGTGACATTGTAGTTTTTGATCTTACTCACTCACTGGTTAGTATTGAATTATATCAAGAGACGGATACATTCCCATGGCATCTGCTAGCTCCAATCAACACAAACCATAAGCCGGTAGGAAAGTCTTCTCACAAAATATATTGAAGCCAATCTCCATAACAGCATATGTGGCTTATGGGCTGTCTGCCCTCTTCAAATGGAGTTCTGAGGCTGGAACAAACACCGTATTTTTCTTCGTAGTAGGGCACAGCCTCCATTTTTTAAATTTGAAAACCTAAGCGTGGTGAGGAACACACCAAACAAAATACTGGCTGGTTGCACACAGTACACTAAGCAATTATATTCTTTTTTAAAACTGTGATTTGTTAATCAAACAGCAATAGACAGATTGGCATGTAATGCGAAATCATAAACCAAGGTTTACAATGATTCAAACTTTGTGCTACCTCAAAGCCAAACAAAAATATTATAGAGGAAATAGGATATTGGAAAAGGAAATAGTTTCCCTAGTACCTGCTTCAGTGTTGCCCCTGCAGCAGATTATCAGGGAATTCAGTTCTTGACAAACAACCCCTCCCCTCCAATTCATTCAGAAACTTTGTCTTGCTGGTGCTGTAGTCCTTTCTGACACAGGGTCCCTTCACTTAGCATTGCTGAGCAGAAATGTGTGCCTCTGTAGAACTGAGAGGCAGCTTAGGCAACCTGCTGGTTGCTGAGAGTCAGCCCTTCTGCAGGAGTGATCACCCCTGCTTTTCTGCCTGCTAGCTGCTGTCTCAGGAAAGAGTGTCTCGGCCCAGTGAGAAGCTTCCTGTGAGAATGGAGTCTTCATACAGGGAGCTGACTTGCCGGTGGGCCCATCTGGGGCAGAAGATTCGGCGCAGTTCGCTTGAGATGCTGTTGCTGAATGTGGCATAGACCCAGGGGTTTGTGCAGCTGTTGAGGCTGGCAACGAGCATCAGGAGGGTGAAAGCTGGGCCTGGAGTAAATAATAGGAATGAACAACTATCGGAGGTATCAACACAGGTTAAGCTCATCAAAGCTTCTCTTGCAACTTATTCAGTAAAGTCAGACCCATCATCACTGAGGAACTAATATCTGTGCTTGGGATTAAAAGAAGAACTTCACATGAGAGTTTTTCTCTAGTCAAAAATTGGCCACTCAACCCAACCCTTACTTAATTTCAGCTCTTTCCATATGGAAATGTAATGTGAAGTGATATAACATAATATATAAGTAATATAGCAATAGCACTTAGATTTATATACCGCTTCACAGTGCTTTACAGCCCTCTTTAAGTGGTTTAAAGAGTCAGCATTTTGCCCCAAACTATCTGGGTTCTCATTTTACCGACCTTGGAAGGACGGAAGGCTGAGTCAACCTTGAGCCTGGTGAGATTCGATCTGCCAAACTGTTGCAGCTGGTGATCAGCAGAAGTAGCCTGCAGTACTGCATTCTAACCACTGCACCACCGCGACTATATATAAGTAATATAAATATAAATATAATATAGTCAAAATACAAAGCAAAAGGCATGATTCACTGTATTTATTTGTTGCATGTATTGATTGATTGGTGCTTAGTTCCATGTTCTGCTGAATTAATTCAGATAGTTTTGCATGAATATTCGATTATATTGGATTTCAGAGTAGGAAGACAACAGGATCAGGGAAATGGCAAGCAAATTATGAAGGGACTGCTGGGCAATTGGATCGACATTTCTAATAGGTAGTCAAACCAGAAAGCAAAGTCTCAGAGAAACCGCAAAAATATCAGGGGAGAAAATAATATCACAGACAGATAGACATTAGCCTCGACATTCCAGCAGAATATGTTTGAGAGTTGGTGGGGTGTTGTACTTAAAGCATTGGATTAGACTGGATGACTCTAGGTCAGCCTTCCCCTCTCTCTCATTAGATTGTTACTACTGTAGTAATAAAATGAAGGAAACATCAAAGTAATGGATGTATTACTCCAGGATGGGAAGGAAGGAAGGAAGGAAGGAAGGAAGGAAGGAAGGAAGGAAGGAAGGAAGGAAGGAAGGAAGGAAGGA
>JANHFL010003659.1:265223-281621 GCA_032468155.1 Oxyrhabdium leporinum | reverse complement strand
AAGGAAGGAAGGAAGGAAGGAAGGAAGGAAGGAAGGAAGGAAGGAAGGAAGGAAGGAAGGAAGGAAGGAAGGTCCTGTTCATAAAAACTGCCATGGGAATTAGCAGAAAGAAGGACCCTCTCTTTTCCTAAGCTCGTTAACTGGATAAAAGAGTGTTCCTTTATCCAGTATCCTGCAAAAGAGTTGGACAATGTTCCGTCATTCCTTCTGATCAACAGGGCAAAAGCCACCAAGTTGGGGGAATCTGGGATACAATCTGGTTAAAGTGCTGTTACTGAATGCTGCATAACCTACCTTCAGTAGGTGCTTGAGGATCCCAAACAGCCCACAGTTGTACTAGGAAGAAGGGAGCCCAGCAGAATACATAGATGAGCACAATGACTAGTGTCATCTTAAGAGTCTTAGCTACGGCACCAGATATAGGGGAGGCCCCTTGTTTGCTCCCCCTACGAGCCAGGGCTGCTTCTGGCCCCAAGCGCAGGCTGTGGTAGACCTCGCAGAAGATCATGCCTTGGCAGGTGGCAATGAAGAAGGTGGGAAGGAGGAAGACCATCAAAGTCACCCAGGTGACGTAGGCCCGAGCTCCCCAGGGTTCAGCAAAGGCTGCCCAGCACTCATGGGCTCCACTGGGCAGTTCTGTTTTGGAGAAGATGAAAAGCTGTGGGAGGCTGAGAAGGAAGGATGCTATCCATGCCAATAGCACAGGTCGATGCTGTAAGGTTGTCCCTCTTCGAAAAGCCAGCATGGGCCGGCAAATGGCATGGTAGCGATCATAGGTCATGGCCACAATAACATAGGATGAGGCAAACATGCCAACCACCTGCAAGTAAGTGATGGCACGACATAAGATGTCTGGGCCTTGGAAGCGATCAGTGATGTCCCAAATGAGCTGAGGGAGCACTTGGAAGAGGGCCACCGTCATATCGGCCAGGCAGAGGTGTTGGATGAATCGATGCATTGGGCTGGCCCGGCGACCCTGGCGGAACAGAGCTCCAAGCACCAGGGTATTGCTCAGAGTGGCCAGCACGAAGATGGAAGCCAAAATGGCAATTTCAGCCTGAGCCAAAGCATCATCACGGTCATCGGATGGAGGGAGCGAAGCATTGGGAGTGGGTACCAGAAGCACTGAGGATGCATTTGGCATTTGATCCTGTGAAAGGCACAAGGGAAAAAAAAAGGTCAGATCAACCTGTGCCCATTTCCCCAACTTTCTCCAATTCCCACAGGAAAAATACGTTATAAAATCAGGTATGGCTGACTTGATGATTGCCTTGCTTAGCGACAGAAGTTCTGATCCTAATTATAGTTGCAAGCTGAGAACTACCTGTACTATCCTCTGCTTTTTAAAAATATGTGTATGGTAATGTAGTACAGAAAGGACTGTGCATAGGAAATCCTTTATTTTTACAATTATGGTTATTATTGGTGGCACCTTCACACTGGGGGTCTGGCAACCTCCCTGGCATCTTTTCAGATTAACTGAAACCCTGAGACTTAATTGCCTTTAAAAAAAATGATTTTCAGATTTTGGGCAAACATCTATAATTAACTGTATTTTGGTGCCAGTATACTGGTTTCAGTCCTCCATAGCAAAGAGCTAAAGGTTTGGCCATTTGATTTATATTAGCCATTTGCATCATTATAATAAGTAGATAAATGCAACAGATAAAATTATTGGGGTGGGTAGAAGGAATTCAGATTTTTTCAAGCCATGGAACCTGCTAATGAGAAAAAAAATTCTCAGAACCCCTGATGAAGAGGCAAGGCTACAATGACCAAAAATTGGCAGTGTTAAGTGAACCTCTTCTTTTTCTTCCTGACTTTAGTCTCTCACAAAATCTCATCAACTTTTTACAGAATTGTAGCATTATACACAACACCGTTTGAAAAACTCTGAATTAAGCTGTTTCCTTGAAGTCTCACTGCTCTTCTTTCAAAGCATCTATTGCAAAGTTGGCAGAAGGTAGTTAGGAATCTTCTAGGGTGTTTGGTACATTTCTAACAGTTGGAACTTTTAACAACAATAACAGCATGATCTCTCCACCCATCCTGAATAAATCTGTCAAAATGAAGAAAATGGCATGGAGCAGAGCTGGATAAATCAGAATGTATGTTACATTGAAAACCTATGAACTCCATTTAGTTTTGATCCACAAAAGAGAGTTGAAAAAGAACAGAAAGAAACTCAGAATAACAGAACACCAGAGTTGGAAGGGACCTTGGAGGTCTTCTAGTTCAGCCCCCTACTCAAGGAGAAAACACTATACCATTTCAGACAAATGGTTGTCCAATTTCTTCTTTAAAATTTCCAGTGTTGTAACATCCACAGTTTCCGTAGGCAAGTCATTCCACTGATTAGCTGTTTTACCTGTCACTTAATGCTAACTTAAGTCAGCATTTGAGGAAGGGTACAGGAGGGGAACAGACAAGGAGAAGGCAACATTTAAAATCCAGGTTTAAGCCTGCTGCCTTGATGTTAGATTTTCCATACTCAAACCCTTACCTTGTCATTCATAATCGGAGCATCAGCCGGCAAGTGGCTTCGACCAATAAAGCTTACTCTGCCAGCTGGCACTTTGCTTGCAGATTGCACTCAGGGCAAAAGAGAGGAACTGGCCGGAAACCAGGAATTTTCTCCTGGATATTTGTGAAAAAGTTGCTTCACCTTCTTCTTAATGGGATTCAGTAAAATGTAGAGCTTTCAGTAATCACAAGGAGGAGGGACCCCGGGGGAAAAAGGGGGTGGGAGTAAGAGAATTACACTGGCTTTTCCCCACCCTCAGGCAACCCTGCTGGTAGAAGTTAACTTGCTAACTTGACTAGATGCCAAACACACTGGCTTTGCACAGACTTTCCCAAGAGAGAATGAAAACTTTCAGGAAAGCGGAGAAGGAGAAGGAAAAGGAAGTAGTAGTAGTTCAGGGTGGGTATTAACAGTTCTCCTCTCCTCCACTGCATCCCTCCCAGTTCTAGATCTTGCAGTTTTCAAATCAAGAATGAATTAACCTGCAGTATCATGATTTATATATTATACTCCAATTCTTGAAATCAAGGTATTCTCTGTTCCAGGTGCTTCAATTGGTAGACTCCACTCCTTCCTATGGCAAGACCTGCAGTTTATTAACAGCTACAAGTTGCATTGGCATGGATTAGGTAATTGCTTCTGATGGATTGTTTGCTTAACTCAGCATAGAGAATTTCATAGGTAAGACACCCCCTCCCCCTGTCGTCTTCAGTATTTATCATGCAACTATAAAAATATAGAAGCAAAAGAAGAGAAAATCAAATCAAGGCATGGTTGGTCTAGTTAGAGCTCCAAACACTTGAGTTATTAAAGCATTTCTTTATTTTCTTATTTAGTTATACATTATCTGACAAAGCAACATAGGGCAGACAGATCTTAATATTACACCTGGCCTAAAATCTCACCTGCAGTTACATTTGCCAAATGCAGATTCCTGTATTCATGCCAATTTGCTTTTTCAGTGGGAAACACAAAGCAAAGTGATGTGGGCACTTTCATTGCTGGTTTAGGGTTTTATTTGTGAAGGTGAACCTCAAATCCTGAACTACAACACATCGAAGTTCTTCTGTCCAGCCCAAAAGAAAGGCTGTGCCAGAGTACAGGTGGTCCTTGACTTACAACAGTTCATTTAGTGACCATTCAAAGTTATAAAGGCAATGAAAAAAATGACTTATGGCTGTTGTTCACATGACTGTTGCAGCATTTGGACACTTGACTCATATTTATGACGATTGCTGTTTCCAGGGGTCAAGTGATCCCCTTTTGCAAACTTCTGTTAAGCAAATCAATGACGAAGCCAGATTCACTTAACATCCGTGTTACTAACTCAACAATTGCAGTGATTCACTTAACAACTGTGGCATGAAAGGTTGACAAATGTTTCAAAACCAGAAATTTTGGGCTCAGCTGTGTTCATAAGTCGAAAATAATCACAAAATTATCATAAGAAACTCCCTTCGCTCCTTCTCAAAACTATCCATAACTGACCGGGGCGGGAAACTATGTTGTAATCAGAATTAATACATTGTAGCATAAGATACTGTAAGATTACTAAAAACACACCTCTGATGAACAATCAACTGACAAATACAGAAACCAATTAGTTTCTGGCAAGAGTAATAAAACAAAGAAACCATTTGCCCGCACTTCCTCAAATCCACAAATAAGCTGCACAGATACCATTTACACAACAAAGAAGAAAGCCTACAGATACAAGGAAGGGCAATTACGGCTAAACTGCAAACATAAGCAAGGACAATTAGGGCTAAACTTTGGGCAGAATCATACACCAGAATGAACATGTACACATCCACACTGCACAGAATCATACACCAGAATGAACACGTACACATCCGCATTGCACGGACTCTACACAAAAGACCAATCCCCTATAAAACAACCCCTTTGTGCCTCATCTTTTCTGCAGCTACTTCCAGGAGTGAACCGTTTTTGCTTTTGAGACTAAATGGATCACCTCCTTTTTACAGCAGAGTGCCTTGGGTCTTATTTGCAGAACCTGGCTTAGGTTGGGACCTGAAATTCTTCTAACATTTGGACTGGACCGAAGAAGGAGTGGGGCTTAAGTAAGCCATTATTATCTTTTCCATCTTAATACTACCTTGCAACATACAACACTGCAAAGAACTTTGAATGCATCAAAGCTCTATATAGACCAGTCTTGCCCAGTCTGATACTGTCCTATCTATTGGAGGGTACTCTAAAATTAGCAGTCCCAAATTATCTGATCGAGACAGTGCTTTTATTATTATTAGTCTTGTTGGTAATTTACATGATGAGAAACTCTGTTTGGAAGCTGAAAGATTCAAACTTCTAATAAGAGGAACTTTCAAATAATGACCTTCTACAGCTGAATAGATTCTAGAACTGAAGGCCCTCAGCTATTCTCAGAATGTCTCTCCATTAATTAAAAACTGACTGGGATTGCCTGGATCTTGAGTCCAACAACAGATAAGAGACCCAGAGATTCAGTATGCCACAGACATAGTGAAAAAAAATATTTTCTCAGATAAAAAATAGAAGACAAGCTACTTGAAATACAATTTACCCAATATAATCTTTATCTGTACTGTGCTGCTATTTTGTTAGCATATTATACAAAGAAATAGTTTTTTTAAAAAATCTAGGCTGGGGTTTTATTGCATCGTTTAGTTTATTGCATAAACTAAAGTTTATTTTCTAAGATACTTATTCTACATTTGTTCTGTAAAAAGAATTATTTGACACTGCTAGGGGAAACATTTTTTTAATTAAATCAAGATCCCTGCAGTTATAAACCTCATGTAACAGGTAGGAATTCTACAGAGGAAGTTCTTCTGATTATTTCACTCTGTTCTAGACTGGTAGATTTCCTTATTCATCCACACAGGCAGTAGGTAACAAAAGCAAGAGGTTCTGCCAGGAGAGAAAAAGTATTTTTAATTCATATCTGATGTTTCTATCAATTTTTTCCTGGCAGAATTCCCATCAAAGCAGACAGAACACATGTTTTCATATCACCACATCTTTAGTGGGAGAAATGTCATTACTGAATGTAAAAGACACAGGAACCCAGCCAGGATAGTTGAAATATTTCTGGAACTTCCATCACATGCCGGTTGTGCCCCAGGTTCTCTGTAGGTTCACCCTGAGTTCTTGATTGCAACTGGGTAGATGCTGGGGGAGGAGTGGACTAGGCAGCCAGCCAGCCAGTGTGCCTGTTCCCTCTTTATCTGAAGAACATAAATGCTGCAAATGATAGTTCTGGCCAACTGGCAGAAGGAGCCCATTCAGGAAATTGGACAGCTAGCCAACCAGTTCCAACTTTTCAGCTCTTAACCCCTAATATGCCAAAGTTCCTTCTGCCTCATCTAATTTACATGACTTCATAGGGACACAAAACATTTTTTTTTTCAATTTTCAGACATTTATTTGGCTTATTTTTCTATATGTCAGATAGCAGGAATTTCAAAATATGGTAGTGTCAAGGCTAAATGGGCTTAATTAACATGCTTTTTAAACAAAGGAAAAACCATACAGATTTTCCAAATCCAAGTTTCTAGTTTTGCCCACTTTGAACATCTGACCCCCATCTGCTAGGTGTATCAAAAGGTTGCCTACTCATTTGGTAAGTGCAATAAATAGAATCAATTCCTTGCCATTCTTCTTTTTCCAGAAGTACCAAATGATATTGCAAAAAAAGAAAATAGAAAAAAACCCAGGAACAAGGAAATCAGCTTCTCCAGATACCATCCTGGTTTAATCTAGTTTTGCCTCCCCAAAAGCTGAATGGATTTAATTGCTGATTTTGAAGGGGGAGGGGTTAAGAGCTAATCTGGATTCTATTCTAATAGTTGGGGGTGCCTATTCTGGAATAAATGTAATTGGTTGTTATTTATAGCGTCATAGATCCTTTGGTAATGGTAATGCTCCCCACTAGAGGGAACCAGATGCTTCAGACCTGCATTTCTCAAACTTGACAACTTTAACAACATGATCTTCAACTCCCAGAATGCCCCAGCCAGCTCTCTAGGGAATGTTGGGAATTCAAATCCACATATTTTAAAATTGCCAATTTGGGAAACACTGCTTTAGATGTCATTTGCCTCTATATGCAATATGTGCCTGTATATGTCAGTCCCAAAGGTGCTTATTCAAGAGACAACTGGACTTTGTTTTTCTTTGAAGACATTTAGCTTCTCATCCAAGAAGCTTCTTCAGCTCTGAGTGGATGGTGGGGAATGGAAGGATTTATATTCCTTGCAGACAGCTGATTATTTGCATTCTTTTAGAGAGTTGTTGAGGCCACCTGGAAGTTTATTTGTGTCCTCAGGGTCACCTGAGTAGTGCAAATGGGTGTGGAGCCTTTTTGGATGACTGAGAATCTCCATAGACACTCTATATGTCAGAGATTGCAGCTGATGGGTAAAGTACTGTGTTTTGCAATCTCAGGTTCAATTACATTTCTAACTCATATTCTAGCTGAAAAGTATAATATGGAAGATAACTCCTTCTCTATCAATGAGGAGAGGAGGGCAACAACTGCCAAGGAGACCTCTTCAGTCTTTCCTTACCTATATCTAATTGGTGCAGGGGGGGGGGGAAAGGGGAGTCCTAAGAAACTTTTTCTTTCTCCTGTGTCCTGATGAGGTTGTCTTCATTTGATCTTTATCCCATACCTGAGGTAGCTTTCAATCTTTAGTTGTTCTAATGTAAAGCACTATTTCCCCATTATCCTGATTCATGTTTTGCCATGGCTATAATTTGATGTATTATACAGTACTGCCTTAAAAGATGAGATCAGCTCAACATCCATTGATCACTTCAGTTTGCTTCAGCCAAGCCATTTCCTCTGGGCCCTGGGCACTGTGTTTCAGCATCATTCTTCTCTGGGGAGCAGGAAAATCCTTCTTTCAAAATCTTTTCAAAAGTGTATCTAACAAGTCTTCGAGCTCTCAGTCAGCAACTGCCCAGCAGTGGCATTGGAGGGGAAGGCTGTGCTGTAAAATGGGAAAGGGGGATCTCTCCGTCTCTCTCATTCTCTGCTGTTTTGTAACATTACTCTTTCCAGACTTGTCAGTTGTTCAGGCTGCTTTTGGGCACAGATTTGTTGATGTCCTGTCATGTCCAGATAATTAGAATTCCTTTGAATGTGAAACACTTGCACAGAATGTGTTTTGACAATAGCTCATCCTTTCTCTAAAGTCCCATCCCACATTAAGGAGAATGATTGGAGGTATTTTCCCACCGACTGCTGATGTTTGTAGGTAGGAAAACAAGTCCAGGGAACTCCACTAATCCCTGCCTTTAATAACCCTTTCACATTCTAAATAAGGACAGTCCGTTTGCCTTCAGAAGATTTGGATTGCCAGTGGAAACAGCAAATTATATAGCAGATCTGAGGCTCTATTGTATTTAAAAGAATATTTTGAAGACCAGCAGGAAAGCTTTATACATCTTACTATTATGGTTATCTACAAGAAATTTTTCCTCTTTACAGCATATGGAATCCATCTTGCTTCGTATATTCACTGGCACTTATGAGTAGGACCTTGAAGATTATAGGAGACGGGTTTTGGATGGGATATGAGAGTTTCCTTTTTTTTTTCATAGGATCCTCATTGTAAACACAATTTGAACTTCTGCAAGGTAGCCTTCCACATTCTTGATGGTTAATGATAACAGCCTCCTCTTTTCCCACCTGAATTAACTTTCAGATTATCTGTTTATGGAAGAAAACAGTGCAAGAAAAGAAGATCAGGAAAATTGGGGTAGTAGGGGGACAAATTATAAGCATAATATTGAAAAGGCACCACTTTGCCTTCCCCTGCAAACATACCATCTCTGACATTATTGAATAAAGAGACAAACATATTGGGACAAAGGCATGTGCCTCCCACCCTGCAGTTTTACCTTTGGTTGCAATGCAGAAATGTAGATAGCAGTTTTCTAGAAGTTAAGAGAGACTTTTAGCCTTCAGACAAGATCTGTAGATTTCAGGAGTCTGCCTAGGTCTTGGAGGTCTGGCCACTGACTATTGTTAGCTTCACCGATCACCTGGAATCTCCATTAAAATTGTTTCCTCATTTTTTAGCCCTTTTAATCTTTCAGTGATCTCACTTGCTTCATGCTGATTGATCTATGAGGTTACTCATTTCTCATATTATTCACAAACCGAAAGACTTTTAGTGATATAAAGCATTTAGCAAGAGAGAGAGATATAACTAGAACTACACACTCCAAATCGTTAATGATGATGATAGACGATAGATGTGGTCATTCCAGTTTGGGAAATAATTTGATTGGCCTTAGTTGATTCTTGTTCATGGAGAATTGCTCTCCATGCATTGTCCTCCTATGGTATGGCTCCAGGGAAGGGGGATCCTTGTGGTCAGCTTTCCTAGCCCTTCCCCTGATCCTTATGCCTGGATTTGGGTATATTGGCACAATCACCTTGCTGTAGATGAGAGCTTGGAAATGGGTTGATTCCCCTTGAGTTAGTAAATAGAAAAAAGGATGTTTCCCAAGTTGTTTGTTTTAATTAGATAATTGTAACAGCATGGTGCGAGACTCAGAAGACTCCAAGCACTTTACACCATAAAATATAAAAAAGAGCAAGAGCATAAAAAGCAATAAAAGCACAAAGCTGCCATAAAACAATAGGCATAATAGTGACAGTTCACTCCACTAAGGCCCTCTGGAACAATCATGTCTGGAAGAATAGCAGTGAAGTTGCCAATCTAATCTCTAGAGGGCCAGTTGTATGAAATGGCACTGCAACCAAAGACCAGTGGCTGTAAACCCAAGGCCCCTTCCCTTACATGGAGGACCATTGAAAGATATTGGTGGCAGGTCTAAACTGGGCAAACTGAGTGGGCTGCCTCTGTGCAGAGAAGCTATCTGCAAGCACCTCCCTTGGGCCAAGCTACCCCATAACTCTTAAGAGACATTGGATTTCTCAACATTATCCCACAGAGACATCTAAATATAAGGAAGATGGGAGAAATCTGCAAAACAGTCCTACAAGTAGCTTCAGCTCTTTAAAATTGTGTTTTCACACATGAGGATGAATACTAATAGACATGAAGCTTTCAATATTTTGCCATGCTGGTTGGAAATGCTGGGAAATGCAGTTTAATGCACCCAGCTGGTACAGGCTGGACAAAAACTGGTATAAATCTTTCTTTGGTCTGTTATGGACATATGATGCATTTACCAGGGAAAGCATATAAGAGTGTTGTCTAGACACCAAATGGCCCCTTAATTATGAGGAACTATTGTGAAGCTCTCTAGGAAATAAAGCACTGTGAGATTAGAAGGTGGACATGGGAGGTTTATGGATCCAAGAGTAGCATTGGCAGCTGCCTCCATCGTCCTGACAAACTTATCCTTTTTCTCCTTATTAGGCTGATTGCCATCAGAAATACCAGAGGGGAAGAGTAAATATTTCCTACCGTAGTTGTGCCCACAAGCTGTCTCCTGATTTACTGGCCAGCTCCTCTGGCTCCCCAGCAGGCTTTCTGGGACAGTGGATAGAGAATTCCTCTAAAGGAAACTCATGCTTCTGAGTTTTGCGTAGCACTCCTAGCTGCCTATCAGTTCTCCAATGAGCTGGAGGAGGGGACCAGACCTGCTGCAGTGATAGTTGTGTCCAGCAATTTTTAAGAGGAGTGGCAACAGAGGACAGGGCCCAGGATCTATGAGGAGTGCTTGCCAAGAGATGTTAGGCTGTCCCTGCCCATATGGGTCATCTGGCTGAACCTCTGGAAAAAAAAGGTAAGCAAAGAACATTGGAGTTTAGATGTCTTAAATTGTCATGGGCTGCTGCCAGTTGCAGCGGGAAAACACTACAGTCCAACCAGACCATCTAAGGACAATGTAAGACTTATTCACTCATGAACGGAAGATGAGATGAAGACAACATCACGAGGGCCACAGCTGAATAAGGAGGTTGCTAGGATGTGCTTGCACTGTGTTTGGAGGCATGAGGAGAAAGGACTTTCCTCAGTATTCTTAAAGTGTTCTCTTCCTATTCTTGAATCAACAGAGGCTGCCTCCATAGGCCTAATAAAATTACCTCATTTCTTCTTCTTAGGCTATTAAAAAATGGCCAGTTAGAAAACACCTGAATGAAGGAGGAAAAACCTCTGCCCCCCTCTTGCAGGTGCATGTAATTTTGGGGTCTGCCTGGCTGAAGAGAAACTGGCCCAGAGAATCTGGCCTTTTCCAATATGTTGAGTTAAAGTGCTTCTCACTAGAACCAGCAGAGAATTATTGGCTTGAAATGCATGGTTCCTCCCCCTCAAATATCTATCTAGTCTCTACTTCTAGTTACTGCCAATGACCTGATTTTGCTCCAAGGGTAATGGATGATGATGCCTAACAGTTTATAATCCTTGAGATTGCCCATGGACGCATATGTGCGAAAAGGCTGCATTACAACATCCTTTTAAAGTCAGTTTCTACCCTTATAATGGCTATTTGGTTTGGCTTTATCCATTCTCAGCATTCCGGGATTTTTTGGAGATTTCTTCAGCCAGATGTTTGCCCAATATGATCACTATAGCTCCTAGAATTTCTCCCCAAAGGGGGGAAACTCTCAGATCAATAGCTGAAAAGCTTGAAGGAGAAAAGTTTGGGAAAACCTGCACAGATATTGCTAGGCATCCAAAAGAGAGGATAGCTTTGCTTTTGTTTCTGCTCTGAATTATATCTCTGGGGAGATTGTTGTTGTTGTTTTTCTGAAAATTACCAGCAGAGGCCTGTTGGTATAATCTAATTAACAATGTCTGCTGTTGGCTAACTTCCTGCTTAATTTTCTCCAAAAACAGCAGATATGGCTAGGCAAACATCTGCTTAACAATGCAGTATTGATTTCCTCTCCCTTATCTTTTTCTCTCCAATCTTCTTCCCTCTCATTTGCTCTGAATACCATCATCTGACAAAGAATTCCTTAAAATTGGAAAGTCTGCAGCCACAGTCTGATATATGTGGTATATACAAAAAATTCTGTACTACATTTTCAGAGATGAAAAGAAGCCATGCCTTTGCTGTTGTACCACCCTTCTCATTCCCTACACATCTATTTATACGCTGCGAAGGTTTTGCTCTGCCTGTTGCCCATTAAAGCTACTAAGAACCAGCCCTACCATTTAGCAGAATGAGGAAAGGCTCAGGCAGGAGATGGACAGTTCCAAGAATCGCTGTATTTTGGAGAGTAAGATAATCATCTAAAATTAGTTTCCTGTTGTCAGTTGCTGTAGAGAATCTGTTCCCTCATCTTTGTCAAAGTACTGTATTTTTTTTCTACATGATAGTAGGTGTGTGGGTGGATGGAGAGGTTTAATGACTAGCAATTCCAAATAAACAAATAGGCCAGCCTTCTATTTAGGAATGTCTCTCTCAGTAAATACACAGTAGTAAACTAGGTGAATCAACACTCTGAGCATGGACTTGTTTTCCAGACAAATCAAGTGTATTGGTCATATCCAATAATTCTTAAAATATATTCATAAAATATATTATGTTTCTGCTGTGGAATATGCTAAAAAGAACAAATCACATCTACAATACTTAATGTGTAGGCACCTATAGGCACCACTCAATTTATGACCACAATTGAGCCCAAAACTTATGTTGCTAAGTGAAACATTTGTAAAGTGAGTTTTCCCCCATTTTACAACCTTTCTTGCCACAATTGTTGTGGTGAATTGTATTTTATTTTACATAGTTCCCCTAAAGTCATCCACAATAAGCAGCTACAGAGGGTCGCCAGGGTCAGTTTTACTCAATTCTGTTATGGTAAATGACTGTTGGATGAATTGCCATGGCAGCTGTTGCAGCCATTTTGTGAAGAGGTAACTGGCCCATGGCAGCCATTTTGTGACAAAAGTGCTTAATGATTAAAAATTCCAAAATGGCCTTTTGACCCTATTATTTGCCTACATGTACCCTATTTCTTGGTTGTGGGTTATTACAGTAATTTTGACCTGATCTCAATCTTATCAGTCACAAAATAGGCTGTACAGCTTTTGATAGGCTATGGCTGTTTTTAAAGTCACCCCTTGATTGATGTTATCCCTGAAACAGCATAAAAGGCACATGGTTTCTGCCTTACTCCTAGATATATTTTGGACTTGATGGAGCTGGAAATGAATGAGGGACTCTGTACAATATTCTGCAATACTAGTTACACTTATGATCGTTTCTTGCCAATCTCTTTTGCAACATTGCAGCTAAATTTGCCAGTCTGATTGTATGGAGTCCTTCGATGCAGCACCTCCCAATTCTGTTTGGGTCTTGTTCATAGATTGGTTAGTTGTCAATGGTAAGTAAGGTCTGAGAAGTTGTTTATATTATTAGCCTGTGGGTTCTTTCAATCATGTAAGAAGCATTTTTTTGCACGAACCAGTAGGTTCATTGCTTGATTTAGATATAATTGTGACATTTTGTAATGGTAATGTTTTCTTCTTGTGGAATTAGTTATTGCATGTGGCTCAAAGTATATAGAGATGTTACAACAAGCCTGGGTGAACTGGCCTGTGGTTCCCTCTGCTGGTTTGCAGACATTCAGTCTAAGCTATTTGGCTGGTGCCTCTTGAAATAGGTTTGTAAAAGGCCAGCCGTTCCCTGATGGCCTATCCTACTGGTGCAGGAAATATGTTCTAATTGTCCTATCTTATATATTTATATAGCTGCCCACACATTAACTCGTGGCAGCATGTAACATTAAAAATTCTCAGTTAAAAATTCACAATTTAACTCTCCTCTTATTATTTTGTAATCTATAAAATATTCCTTGATAATATACATTTTGGAGTTCGTGTATAGTGTATGTGTGTTTCAGGTATGCAGAAATAACTAATAGAATGCCCAGAGGAACTGACCTTTTTTTAATGTGCTGTATTGTGCATTTCCACTAGAAGGCAGCATACATCAGCAGAAAAAGGAAGGGTGTGCTGTTGCAGAACTCCCAGCGGGGCCCCAATCGCCTCCCTTCCACCTACCCCCCTCCTATCTCATTGATGCTGTTCTCTGCATCTCTTGTCCAGCTGCCATCTCTCTCCCCATGGCCTTGTAAATCACAGCAGTCCAGTTGTCTACCAAGTATAAAATAATTCAATCTATAAGCACCCAGGAGCAAGAGGCAAGGAACCAGAAAGATCATGCAAGAGTGGGGAGGGGGAAGGGAGCTGTGGATGAGACGAGCAAGATCTCAGCTCATGTGTAGGGAATTGAGAGAGAGGCAGAAAAAAGGGTGAGCTGGGGAAGATGGCATTGTATCTGGGGGTGTGGTGGGGTGTTATCAAAAAGAGAAATGCATGTAGGAGAGAGATCTGTAACTGAAGTAGAACTGCATATATATATATATATATATATATTACATGGCTACCCATCTTGAAATACAGATCCTGGGTGGGTAGCTAACAATGAAAAGCAGAATAAAAACAATAATTAAAATTTAAAAAACATAAAACAGCAGCTGAGAACACTAAGCATTACCCAATCAATACAACCAAGAGTGTGGGGATGAGAAAATTGCATCAGTATTAATTATAGAAAAGCTCTTCTACATGCTCTATTTTTTCTTAGGACATCATCAATCCTTAGTGTGGTATCATAGAATAGAGCTGTGGCAGGATGTGTATAGTATCCCTTCTGTAGAAAACTGGTTACCAGAGCTCATTATTCCCCAAAGTTAGGATCCACAAGTGACTCCTTCAGTTGTTAAGTGAAGTGTGACACATGACTACATTGAGGAGAAGCTCTTGGAGAGATCCTCATCTTTCCCCTGCTATCAAAGCAAGTGAGGTACAAGGGTAGCCAAACTCTGATTCCCCCAAACAGCAGGTAGCATGAGCTAATCAGGCAATGTGAAGAGCTGGCATAAAGGCTACTCAACCATGCTTTGATTTTAGGTTTGCCCAAGTCCATATGTTGCTTTTCTTTTGGAAAAAAAAACATGGGGCAGGGGGAGTCCATAGCATCTTATGTTTCTTTTCTCATTGCCCCTCACTGGAAAGAGTTAGATTTATTTTTGAATATATTTACATTAATTTATATTAAAAAAACATTAGCTGCACTTCTTACAATTTACACAAGATGGGTTCATGCTTCAAATATGTTGTAGAATACAGATGGCATACAACTTAAGTATTTCCTATTAAAGAAAGAATAGAGAGAGGGTGAAGTTGTAAAGCCCCACCCTTGCCAAATTGCCCTTCCTCTTTTTAAAAAGTCCAAGATGACAATGAAAGGCAGAAATGAATGAAAGAGATCAATAGCCATCAGTAAAAGGATGTTAATTGAAAGGATTAATTTTTTCTATGTACTTTTCAAATCTGGTCTATCTAGATATAGACATACATAGACTGTATCATAGAGTATAGAGTATCATAGAGTATCATACAAAGAGTATAAGGTATGGCATTATTATTCTTGAATGGACTTTGTAGTGCTTCCATGATCATGATGAGGGTTGCCTGCTCCTCTTTCAAGCTGATTCACAGCTAGAGCCAGGGGGCAGAGGAAATCTGCAGGACTTTTCTAAGCAATTGGACCTGTCAGATTGGATTAGTTGCTTGTGCTGCCTGGCTCAGGCACCCACCAGGCAAGCAGAGAGTGGTCCAGCTGGGTAGATTCTCTCTCTATCAGCTGAAAACAGCTTGTCCAAGGAATAGAACTGACATGCCATATACACGAGGCCAAGCTGGGGGAATGATGACAGGACCACCCTTTTAGGTGCTGCTATTGAGCTTCAAGTTGAGTAGGGAGCATTAAGCAACCTAACTTGGGTGAGATGCATATTCATTTATTTTTATTGAATTCATATTCTGCCCTTCCCTCCAAGAGCTCAGGTGGTGTATCTAGTAATCCCAATTTTGCCTGATAGAAATAGCCTTGCAAGGTAGGCCAGGTTGATAATGCCTGGCCCAATGTCACCTGTGGGCATGTTCACAGGTGGACTTGAACAGGGGCCCTCCTGATTCGGATTCTAATATGGTAACCCCTACATCATATGGGCTGTTTAAAAAGGGGCTCTGTGGATGAGAATTCTCCTGCCCTGCCAAATGCGCAGCAGAAAGATTTGCAACACTTTGGAAGACCAGGATGCCTTGCCAGCAATCCTCTCCTATGCTGATCACTCTAGCCATTTTCTGAAGGTAGGTGTACACATCCCATTTTAACGCACTAACAATAGAGAGTAAACCACTTAAGACTGGAGGAGAGGATTGCAGTTATTAATGCTCTTTTAAACAAAGAAGCAACTCCCTCTCCCCAAGGAGCCAAGTAGCAGAATAAGAGCAGACTGCTCTAATTTTCTTCATGAGGTGCTAATCACTAATCAGCTTCTCTGCTTTTATGGAAGATGATGCTCACTTTCTGCATGTCTAGAATACACAGTATTTCAACATTCATCACCTTGTCTTATATAAATGCAATAATTAATTGCACTCATAAGCTTCCTTTGGCTAATATCATCCTGTGCTCATGCTCCACCAATTCATGCGGATATGTGGTATCTGATGATCTCAAATATGTTATGTCTTTTCTGTGCAAAATAAAGCTTCCTGTGCTACAATTCCCCATTTGTTATACTAGGAAAACTATATTGATTATTGATGTATACACTGCATCCATAAACAGCATTATGCTATAGTTTGTTTAATTTTAAGGTGTGCACATTGCACTAAGCCATACAATGTAATTTACAAACTACTATGACAAAGGGTGGGCTTCAAATTTTTTAGCAACAGGTTCGCTGCCCTAATGACTGGCTGGGTGGGCATGGCTGGTTGGTCATGTGACTGGGTGGGCGTGGCCAACTCAACATCACTTCTTTTGCCCTAATTACTTGAATAGTAAAATGTTTGAGA
>JANHFL010003659.1:240872-254406 GCA_032468155.1 Oxyrhabdium leporinum | reverse complement strand
AGAAAGAAAGAAAGAAAGAAAGAAAGAAAGAAAGAAAGAAAGAAAGAAAGAAAGAAAGAAAGAAAGAAAGAAATCTGTGAGAGCCAGCCCACATTAGTGATTAAAATGCTAAACTACCGTAGAAACTGGGACATGGTGAGTCCCAGTTTAGGCACAAAGTCAGCTGGGCAATCTTTGGCTAGTCTTACTCTCTCTCAGTCCTAGGGAGAAAGTAAGGGCAAACCGCTTCTGAAATCTTGCAAAGAAAATTGCAGGAGCTTTTTCTTCAAGAGTCAAGACCGATTTGAAGGCACCCAAGTTAGGCAAAGTAATGCCCCCAGGTATTGTGGGCTTCAACTTTCCTTAGCTTTAGATTGGTTGGCCTATGACAAGGGAGTTGTAAGTTAATGCTTTTTACTGTTTATTCTTAAACTAATGTTTTAAACCCAGGATTTCTTCCAGCCCTCTTATGGGAAATATTTTAGTTCACGTGGAAGGATTACAATGGCCAAAAAGAATCCTTAAAAAAATTACTGCAGAAATTAATTAGAAAAAAAGTAGATGGTAGAGGGGAAAACTCTTAAGAGCATTCAAGTTGTCTTAGTGCTATACTTCCTAACTATTCTGTTCTCTGGTTAAACTACATCCATGAAAATGAGCTAGATGCATTGAGTAGAAACATTAAATTTATGTTTAAATCCTCAAATTTGCCATTCAAATAGTCTAAAAGCAAGAGTTTGAATGGGAAATCTGCATTCTAAATGTAATCATTTGACAACATACAAATACTTTAGGATTGTTGAAATCACTTTAGCCAAGTTTGGCAAGCTTCAAAACCCCGACTATGACTTCTCTCAAGCATATATTTGACTATCCACAATCAAATGCTCTCCTGTAACTACTGAAATAAAATATAATCAAGTGTCAGATATTTGGCTTTTTTAAAACAAAGGTAATAGTTTCTAACATTTTAGACATCAGCATTCACAGAAGAGAATTTGGAGGATAATTTTAGGAACAAATGAGGTGGCCAACCTTGAATCCAAAACAAGTCTTCTGGCACTGTGGTTTTTATTAATCTCTAACTTGGCAGGGAAACAGCTATAGATTGGCATGATTCTAATGGATTAAAATTCAGCCTGGTGACCAAGGTCGTAGCAGCAAATGCTAGTTCTCAGTGGTGTGATTTATTTTATTTTTCTCCCTCTATCCTCTCTCAGATAGTAATGAAAATAACACAAGAACCTTAAGGTTCTGTTAGGCTTCATGCAATCCCTTTCAAAGACCCCTGAACACATTGGCTCAACATTTTCAGCATACATACTGTGGTGCCACATCTTGAGGTGGTCCCTAGATTATAAATCCTGGCTTGCATAAAATAGCATAGGCACTCTTGGGGAAGAATGGGGTTTTGTGCTTATTGCATACTGGCCAGGTCTTATCATTAGCAGAAAAAACTGTGTGTGTCATAGATACATCTACATCTAATAACTTAGTCCACAGCTATTTTGTCTTAAAAAACAACAACAACAACAACAACGTTATATGAAAGCCTTGATTGACCAAACCCATGATGTGCAGTTAAGGTCAATATTTATGGCCCCCCTGGTGATGATCGTAGCATAGAGAAGATGGCAATTTGGAATAACTCTAAAGAACATGAGTTAAAGAATGAAGGAAAGAAAAGAACATTTGAGTGAAGGTGTAATTGTGAAGACAGAGCTAAAATGTATATCAAAATGTGAATTATGGTCATCTTGCTTGGTCTGAATCCACATAAAAGTTGGAATCAATAGATGGGTGATAGATGGATATTATACTCCAATAAATAGTAATAATGGAAGAAGCAAAGTTGAACTGGGAGGAAAAAAACTGCAACATTCTGAATAAATATGACCTGAGAGAAAGCATATTTGGCAAATAATATTAGTGGTTGAGTAGGAATGAAACGAGATTATAGAAAAAGCAATTGGCTCATTTGGAGATCCAGGAATAATGAAAAGTGTGATTATTTTTTATAAGAATCTGTCTAGAAAAACATCTATTTGTTTTTCAAGTAAGAGGTTTAAATATAAGTCTATTTGTATCGACACATGGTAAATGTAAAAATATAATTGGATTCATTGTTTATCATGAAAGATGGAAAACAGGATAGGAAGGATAAAAGTGATGAGAAGTTCTCAGTTACTATTTTTTGGTACTGTCAAGACTGGATCTTAGGCAAAAGGGACATGGGTTAGGGTTAGGGAAACTAGAGTGAAGATAAATAATTAAAGGGAGAGAAAGGATGAATCCTGTATGAAATATGTTAGAAGATAAATTACTCTTCTAGCAGTATGAATGGAAAATGGATGTAAGAAAGAAGGATGTAAAAACTCCTTTGTACAGAAAGAAAAGGAGTTAAAGAGTGGGAAGTGTAAAAAGGGATCGCTGGCAAATGATGAAGCAAAAAAGGCTGTGGATGAGTAACAATGTATGTGAGGGATTGATGATGAGAGTAAAATATTGCCTTAGTGCAATTATATGGTGAAAGAGCAAGAAACAATTAGGAAAGATGGAATGGAATAATGCATAGAGAAACTTTCAGTGTACAATATGTGGTCTGTTGCAGGAAATGAATGTTAAAAGGATTTTTAAAAAGGCTGTGACTAGGTTTGTGCTTCTGTCTGCTTTGCTATATGGCAGCAAGAATTACTTCATGAGAAACAGGCTTAGTGTAGTGGGAATGGTATTTGAGAACTGTTTGAGTAAAAAGACATAGGATCAAGAAAAAAAGGGTACTGAATGAATGAAGGCTGAATACAAAAGGGAGTAATCATTACAAAAAATGCATTTAAGTTGTTTATAGAAAAAAATGAATGAAGATTGAACTGTTGAAACGAGAGGGAAGACTGAGAAAATTGTGAATGTGTAGATCTGACGATATTCTCAGAAAGGTGAACATTTTTAAAGTTAATGTATAAATCCAAGTATGAACAGCAAATATGATTAGTGAGGATTCTAACGATACGGAGTGACATGGTGAATGGTGTTGATCTTCAATTTTAGCTAAGTTCCTTTTTTAAAAATTTATGTGCCTTGAATTTCTATTCATTTCTTCTTTTCTGCACTCTGCCTAAATGGGTATAGTGTGATGTATACATATGTCAGTTCGCTGGTGACATCATTATGTTATTGTGTCATCCTCAAGTCTCTGGATGCCAAAAATAAATCACAACCTCATACTAATTACAAGGCACACCCCAACCACAAAAATGTTGTCTACCCTCAATTAAGGCAATGGAGGTACACAAATTTTACATTGAAGACAAAAGCTGAAGATTTATCCATGTTTACATGGAAATGAGCTACATTGTAATTCCAGAAAATGAAGCTATATAAGGAGCAGTATGTGGCATATTCTGGGTAATAGTTTAATAGTATAAGCAGCTTCCCAAGCACTTGTTTGGGGTATTCGGATATCCCTGAGATTTCTGATTTTCCAAGGGCTCTGGTGCAAAAACAGAGAGTGACATATATATATATGCAGCGATAATTGTACTACCTTTTGCAGTAACAAGCTGCCAGCCCAAACAGTCTTCAAGTACTGATGCTGAGAAGCTGAACACTTCTACTGTGATGTGGCAAACGGTAGCCATTGTCGAGCACTTGCCAGTGGATCAATCCCTTTAGAGGAAACATCAGATCCTTTCTTGCCAGCTCAAAATGCCAGCTGCAAGCACTGAGGTCAAGTATTATTCATGCTGCTGGAGCCTGACTGGCTGGAGTCCATCTCATGTCTGCTCTTCAAGCGTGGCTCTAACTCCAGTGCATCATCATTCTATGACAAAGGTAGGGAACTGTTATCTTGCAGATATTGTGAATCTCCGATTCTCATAGGCTCCAGCCAGCAGGATCAGTGGGACAGTGGATGGAACCAGACCCTTGCAGCAGGCTTAGAGGATATCCATAACCACAGTGTAATAATCCCAGCAATGCAGCATAACGTGGGTTAGGAAATATGCCACAAATCCAAGTGGTGTTTAACACACCAACCAGAATCCCTCTGAGGGAGATGGACAGTTCAACAATGTAAAAAATAAATACAGGTAGCATGGAATACTAACAAACATGATAGAAAAGAAGCCTTCATAAAATGAAACTTGTCTAAAAGGGATAGAAAAGAAATGTGAACCTGCCCTCCCACAAAATAAAATGCAATAATGTCTGCATGACAAAGTTTTGAGAATCGTCTTATTAATAATGTTAAGGTCAATAAGAAGAATAACATTTCAGTAGATCAGAAGCCAGGAAGCCAGCTACAAAAGTGATGGGATCATAGAATGAGAAAGGAATTGAAGGAGGACAAGAGATCTCAGAGATGCTGAATGAAGAATTCACCTCTGCCTTCGTTGCAGAAGGTATACAGGGTGGGTTCATCCTCCCCACTGTAGTCCAAGAAAAAAGGAGAGCAGGATCTTAAAAATAACAACTGGCTAAGCAGAGGTCTCTGAGAAAGATTTCAATTACTAGACTATGACCTACATCAAGAGTGTAAAGAGGGCAGAGATAAGCTGTTCTCACAATGGCAGAAACAGCTCTGAGAATTTTACTGTATTAGGAAGACTTTAAACTAAAGCAGAAGTGGAAAGTGTCAGAGGAACAGAATTGGGGGTGGAATGCTGGGAGCTAATAGCATAGGAGGCAGCAAGAGTACCAGGAAGAAAATCCTCTTCACAATATGGCAGTAGAAAGTCCAGTGCAGAGTGACGTCTCCAGCCTCAGGTCACCATTCTTCTCCTCTGCATTCTCCCATCACACCTCAAGAGAATAAATGAAAAATATTTATTGGAGAAAATTAGGAAGCATACATGTCGGAACTTCTCCATATAGCTTAACAGCCCCTAGTAATCCTTCCATTTATATATCTGATTCCTGGTTTCTTCCTCCCGCCTTTTGGAGTTGTCTGTCATGTAGCTACTCATTTTCTTGCACTGACGTTTTCTGCTATCTAAGTCTTGTTTATAAAACAGTCAATCATTATAAGATCAGTATTTTCAGCGGATGCTGCTGAGCAACATACTTGGTTTCCAATCCTCAGGCATGGTGCTGTCTGCAGGTGGGGGACATTGCTCTTTAAAAGCAACCCCTCCCCCCAACACTCCCTAATATTCATGCAGTGAAAATGTTCAGCTCTTTGGAGACGCTTCTGTGGCGATGCCAGCCCAAGCATCCCCAGCTGGCATGCGGCTTATGCCATTGCAAAAGGAAGTACAAGAGCATATTGCTACTATCAGCTTGCCAATTCCCTTATGTTACAACTCATTCATATCCTCTATTACAGGGCCCCTCTGGTGGATTCGGCATTTGAAGGCAGGAGATGCTTGAGGCGTCAGTCTGCACAGGTCAGAAATGATGGGGGAGACTCAGGCTTGCCCCCCTAGGAAGCTCATGCGGTTCCAGGTCAAGCTTCAAATGAGGTGCTACATACAGCTGTGGGCAGGGTCATGACAGACTATTGCATTACTCTGGGCTGCTAATTCTCTTTTCCTTCCCAATGTGCTAGTTTTTCCTTCCACCTGAAGACTGCTACTGGGGTACATGGACATAATCACTTCCAAAAATGAGCCACTTTCTACCCTCTTGCATTCATCTCTGTTCCGTTTCTCCATGTGTACTATTAGAATATACTCCAATACCTCTATAAGCATGATCTGCACACCCCAGGGATGGCAACATCAGGGAAATCAGGTGGGTGAAGGCAAGACCAAGGTCCTTTTATCTGCATTTTCATTGCCTGCGGCTCCAGAGGGCCGGCATGAAGTCAGCGGGGAGGTAGGGACCTTAGTGCTAAATGTGGCTATGGGCACCTGTGGGGTGCTGTCAATTCTTCCATCAGAGCAGAGTATCAGAAACAAGTCCTCTTCTTGGAAGCAGCTGCTACCTGCACTGTGCTTCAAACACTGCTATAGACTTTGGGGTATGGGTGCATGCCTGTGGGGGTCTGAGCAATCAAAATTGCCTATATTAATCATTCTGCAAGACCAGGAAATTCTCCACCTCCTCTCCCAATGCATCCTCCATCAGCACTTCCAGAGGACTCGGCCCATCGATTTCCACATCATCAGAGGAATAGACAGCCCAAGTGACATGATAAAGCAGGAGGGTCACTTCCCTTCCACATTCTTCTGCTCAGCATTGGGGAAATAACAGGACATGCCAAATATTTTGAAGATGCATCCTCTGTTAGCTAGATCCTACAATTCCACCCTTTGCACAATTCAGGCTCTGAGAACTGAATGCTCAATGCTCAGAGAAGCAGAGAAAGAAAGGAGCTAAAGCCAAAGGTGCTTTGCTGGGTTCCCTCCCCCACCCAGGGCAAGGGAAGAGAAGGAGGGGTTTCTCAGGAGGTGGGGTTCTCAAGTGGGTTTCTCAGGAGGACTTTAGCATTTTGGTCCTCTGTGCAGTAACTCGGAAGCACTTCTCTTGTTTCTTGAACTCATTACCTGCTTTTTCATTTGAAAAGGGTCCCCAAGAGAGTAGGTATTCTGCCCCTACATACAGTTGTTTGAGAATAACATTACCACGTTTGACCATACAGGCTGAAAATTGCATTACTGCTATTGTACAACCCAAGGCAGCATAGATTATGTTCCCAGCCCTTATTTTTTTCTGCAACAGCAATCCTATGAGGTGAGGTAATTGGACTGAGAGCAAGGGACTGGCCCAAAGTCACCCAGCTGGCTTTTATGCATAAGGGAGATCTAGAATTCACTGTCTCTTGGTTCTTAGTCCTACACCTTTAACCACTACGCCAGAAGGTACTTCAGTTGAGAAGTGTGCATAAGTGTGCATCAGGTGTGCATAAGAAGGAACAGAAGGAAATGGAAGTACAGGACATGAGACTGATAGACTTATCACATCACACTGATGGTTTGGGCGAGGAAAAAGAGCTCTTGGCAGGCTTTTACCAAATACTGACATAACAAAGCAATCTTTAAGTTGGAAAGACAATTATATTGAACACACTGCTAAGCAGATATGTTGGGAATGTTTACTAATTATTGTATTTTCATCCAAATCTAGAGTTGGAATTGTCACATTTTTCACCCAGCAAGACGGATGCTCAGAGCCCATGAAAATTGGTGATGTTCTGCTCTGTTCCATGCTGGAATATCATTGGCAGAAAATATAGAGTACAAACTAGGGACATGTACAATATCATGTCACCTGGCATTTTCAATAAAATCGCTAATCTGTGGTCAGCCTTGGTGATGTAGCTTCTCATTTTACTTTCTTTGCCTTCTCTCAGCAGTAGAGCAGTAGAACACAACAGAGCTGACACATCCTGAAGAAGTGGAGAGAAGATTTGGAGTAGCAGAGCAGCAGTTTACTCTAATCCTTCCCATATCCCCCCCCCCCTTTCATTCTCTCTCTCTTTCATTCTCTCTTTTCTTCTCTCTCTCTTTCATTCTCTCCCTCCCCTTCTCTCTCTCATGACAGATCAGGCTAAGAGAGGGCAACTCACCCAAAGTCATCCTGGGAATTTCCACTGAATTTGATCCTGAGTTTTCCTGGTCCTACACCAACACCTTAGCCACTCTTTCACATGGGCGGTTTCGTATACACATGCTTCCTATTTTTAAATGAAATTAGGTACAGTATCTTCAGAATCTACTTATAAATGAGGAGACTGAGAGGTTATTGCTAGGGTGCAGAAACAAGAGGATAACAATACCAAAGCAACATTGTTTTAGAACACTGGTGGATATCAGCTCTCAGTAGCAGTAACTTCACAGTTACCATCCCCATTTTCTTTTCCAGAATTAACTGGTATAGTATTGTGTTTTGGCTCTGAAGCAGCAGCTGGAGCCAGTCTGTGATCTCAAGAAGAGTGCTTCCTTTCATTCTAAATCTAGCTATCATTTTAAAAAAAGGTCAATATCAGCTGAGTTCATTGCCATAGATTACAGAGGATGGTTTCTGCTGGTGCAACCATGGGATTGCATCCTGTCCTCTGCTGAAAAGTAAAGCATCCTATTTTCATGGCCATCTTGAAACAGAGGGACCCAGATCCTCTGCAAACTTTGGGTTCCTTTTGCAAAGTCCTGGGCTGTGATTTCTGTCCCCTCAAGGGCTCCAAGAGCTTCCTCCACTTTCATACTTGCAGTGTCAGATACGATCAAGGTTATTCACTACCATAGAACTTGGTGATGCCAGCAGACTTCAGAGAATCCACCACAGCGTTTACCTTTGTGGCTCTTTTTTTTTCCTGGACTGAGAGTTACCCATGTAATATTCAGGAACAGCAGTGAGTGGAATCATGTCTGTGTTGCACAGAAGTGATACACAATGCTCTTGCACTATTGCACAATTCTGGGAAAGCTGTACTCTTGCAAAAAATACTATGCTTTCTGTGGTTGTCAAGCAAGGTAGCTAACAAGAGACTGCATTGCAGTATTTAGTGCAAGAGGCACAGCTGCCAAAATAGTATGCTGCTGCTGCTGCTGCTGCTGCTGCTATTACTAGCTTCCGTATAATCCTGGGAAATTAGTCCCTTTGAACTGGAACACAGAAATAGGCGAAATTCAGTACTTATTGTAAGTAGGAGTATCTACGTGTAATTGAAAGTGTAATTGAACGTCTCCACTTGTTTACTGGCTTGCCAGAAGTGAACGGTGATGCTAGTAGGAAGTGACCACGGAATCCAGATCTGACCTCAAAGCTGGCAACGCCCAGAAACGTAATTGAACATGTAATTGAATTATTGTTCTTCAGTATTTGTCTTCTGCGGCTGCAGGGTCTGCTGGTTTCTGCGCTTTTATCATCTAGTTTTTACAGTGAAGCGGCTTTCCATTTATCAGCCAACTTGTTCCAGAGTCTGAGACTGATTGGAACTGAGGGGAAGTGACTGGTCCAAGATCTCTCAGCTGGCTTCCATGCCCAAGAGAGGATTTGAACCTGGGTCTTCTGGCTCTTAGTCCAGCAGCTTAGCCACTATGCGATACTACGCTGACTCGAGTGTAATTAAATTGTCTGCTATTAAATTCAGTGGTCTGCTACCCTGGCTCTCATGTAATCTCTGCTATTAAAATCCAGCCATTGCACTTCTCCTTCCACTTTGAACCTCACGTGTGTGTCTGTACCCATGACGACATTGATAAATGTGCACCCTCATACATCCAGACATGGGTGCACGGTCATGTAAACACTGAAATATATATGTATACCCATATTCTCTCTCACTTCACTCTGCATTCCTCCTGCATGCTTTGAACTTATCTGCCAGGCTACTTTTGGATGTGGGTTTAGTGTTCTTTCAGTAGAGCAGTAGATCTACCGTATGTTGAGAAATGGTTTGAATGTTAGGTGATGGGCAGGGAAGAGGGCTTGCAAAGCACATTGGAACCAGACTATCATAGTCCCTGTTAATTATCATTGCAAGGGAATGTCGGTGCTGGTTTTGAATAGCTGGAAATGTGCAGCACTGTAGATGACATCAAATGAAGACTTTAGAGGACAAAAATCATAGTTCACAATGACCTCAGTAGGCTTGAGGATGAACCAAATTAAACAGGTCAGAAATATAACATCCTGCATCTGGCTAGGGGAAAAATGTACAGGTACAGGATTAGGGAGACCTGTCTTGATGGCAGTGTATATGAGAAGAATTTAGGAGTAGTTGTAGAGTTCCAACTGTGTAACTAAAAAAAACAATACATTTGGTCCAAATCACAGGAAGCAGTAGTTCCATTGTACTTTAAACTGAATAAATTGAAAAAAGGGAGATGGAGAAACTGAAGAGGATTTAGACAAGAGCTCCCAGGACAGTATGATGCTTGGAAACTAAGCCCTGTGAGGAAATATTAAAAGAATAAGGTTTATGGAGAACCACAGAACCATAACACAGTGATTATCTATGACCATCTAAAAGGCAGGGCCCTTTTTCCTGTTGAAACTGAGAGCAGGAGAAGAGTTTTTGGTTGAAATTAAAAGATAGATGAATCAAGAAGAATATCAAAAGGAATCTCCTGGCTATGGCAGTTTGTGAGTCCTAGAATGTTCTGCCTAGAAAAGTGATGGAATCCCTGGTATTGGGGGTGTTAAATGGAGGCTGATGTCTACCCGTTGAGGTTGTTTTAGGGGATTCCTACAGGAGGTAGACTAGATGATCTCTTGGTCTTGTTCAAGTCATATAATCTATGATTCTGGGATTTAGTGAATAGATAAAAATTGGCCAGATTCTATTAAACCATGAATCATGGTTTACAAAACAGCAGGTTACATACATACATAAGATAGATTAGGAATGGGAAAACACAAATTCAAATCCACTGTTGACCAGAAAAGTCACTGGGTGACTTTGGACCTGTCACTTTAAACCTATTCTTCAGGGATACTACTGGAATAAAAGAAATGGAGATTTCCATGCAACTCCTGGAAAAAAGACAGGCTAGCAATTTACGAACTACACTCCAAACCTTATTAGCAGTTGAATTATTTATTCAAGAAGCCAAGCTTAAAACATACTAAGCCTCCATGTTCAGTTCTGCTGATGGTATTCAAAAGGTAGTAAAGGACTAAGAAAGTTGCAAATCAGGCCCACCAAAATGTTTGTTCCCTAGATGTCAAGCTAAAGAATCAGGACCATACATTAAGTTCCAGTTAACAAGATTTATTGCTCAAGTCTATACACAAGAATCTAGTCAACTAATAGCACTAAATTGGTACTAGATAAGAGTCAATGGATTCAAGGAGAGCAAGACCTGAAGTGTATGTGGGCACATAATGATTCTAGGCTGGGTCCTCTCTTGACTTTGCCTCTTCTTCTCCTAGACTGGAGGAACAAATGCATTATCTGGAGTTGTGCAGACTGGAAAAGAGGTGAGCATTGCATGAAGAAAGCAGTAAGAAAAAGTTTTTCTCCTTTTGTTGGGATCATCCAATGAATCTACATGGAGGGAGATTAAGAATGGTGAGCGATGAGAGAAAACAGCCTTCAGACAGGGCTTCCTTCCTTCCACACTTCATACATTGCTGCAGTTGCCAAAGCATCCCAAGATGGTAAGCATTAAAACTTGCAACAAAATAGATAACACTTAAAACACAAAGTAAAGTTCTATGTTAAAACAATATAGAACAACAACCACAATAATTTACATTTAAACAAAAGGTGGGGAAATAGAACCTTGCCAAATTTCTTCAACATTCATGCTGGGAAGGCCTGACTAAGTACATTTTGGTGAGGGACCTAAATATAAAGCATTGCAGTATCTCCTGAATGCATGTGCAGCAACAGAGAGAAAACTCATTCATAAGCATCAATTCAGCAGCCTTTGGTACATGTAGCAGGTCCTTCCCAATGATTTCAGTGACCTGACCACATTTGACAGGTGTCTTGGTACCAAATTGTTAGGGACTTCTAAGCCACAGCTAGAACTACTAATTGGCACCAGGATTGCTTTTTCAAGAAAACTGTAACACGTACATGGCCAGGTGCCTCACTCAGCAACCTGGCTATACCTGCCCCTTCAGCTGCAGTTTCCAAACCAACCGCAGTAGTAGCTCCCATCACAGGACTTTACAGTCATTTAAATGAGGTTACCTGTGAATAGATAATTGCAGCTAGACTCTCTCTGTCCAAGGAAGGCCATACAGTAGCTGGTATACAACTGGCTCTGGCAATAGACAAGATCAAGCAGGATCAACAGGCATTGCACTCATTCCCCACCACCCACCCCTCACTCTCTTCAACAATGCAGGTCATCTATAAGGACAACCATGCCTGGTTTTACTCCAAGGCACATTTGAACACAAAGGACTAATTAAATTATACATTAAACCTGAGTAGTTGGCAGCCTCCCAAACTCATGTTTGTGGTTCTGGAAATCCTATGAATGTTCCACCACATCTCATCAGGTACCCAGAGAGTTGGCAGGTTGGATTCCTGCCAATTTGAGGCAGATGTAAAACCTAAGATTATACCTTTTGGAAAAGAAAAATCCCAAGCTGGATTGCACCCTGAAAAACCTTAGCCTGGCCAATGGGTATGACTTGGACTCACCTCCTTCACATAATTCTCTCATCTCCTGTCAAGACTGCCCCTTTCTCTGAAGAAGCTAAATGCCTTCTATAGTCACCCAAAGATTATTCATCACTGCTATGAGTAGAGCCCTGGTTTAGATGTCTTTTGAAGAGGGTTAAGGCAGCCTCAGGGATAAGGCATTTAAGCGCTATTCGTCAAATTACCTTCAGTAATGTTAGTTATGGTTTCAATATTGTTTTGCTTATGAAGTATTGTTGATGGATGCATCTTTGATATTGCTGGTTTGTACGGCATCCAGAATCTTTAGACTGGATAGCATAAGCATTACTGGGATAAATAAATAATAAGAAAACAGCAGGCTTCTCATAACAGGATGGAAGGGCGGTCCTATTAGGTCCTCCTTTTCTGGAAGGCAGTCCTTTTCCTCTGTCCCCATGACTGACGCTTTGCCCCTTTGCTCATCTTTCAAAAGGTTCTGTTTCTTGGAGAAGCCCTTTGGTTTGGCCTCCGTTCCTTCTTGTGTGAGGGATGCTAACACATCTCCTGTATCCAGCTTTTCAAACTCCTCGGTTTGGTTCTGAGATGAGGAGTAGATGCTCTTAAGCCACTTCCAGACCACAGGGTAATCGACCTTCTCCTGCCCACCCCAAACATGCTGTGATCCAGGATGCCTTGCTTTGCTGTCTCTGTGGCTCCTCTATCCCTTCCCCTGGGGAATCTCTGGCTTTCCCGTCAGAAACCTCAAATCCCTAAGAGCATCTTCACTGCCTTCACTGCCTTGCTCTGGCCCGTGAAATATAGCAATACGGCCTGTACCCGGGCTCTTTTTAGCATCTTGCCACAGTAAAGACATTGGTCCTCTAGCCTCTACCGTTACAGCGCCCGGTTTCTCTGGCTTTCTCTTTTCCCCGAGAAATCGGCCCAGTGTCGCCGATCTAGCTCCTTTGGCCAAGGCACTAGGGCTGCCCTTCAGATCTGTGGAGTTACAACGGCCACCATCCCTAGCTGTCCAGCAGAGTCGCTTGATCACCCTTGCAATTTGGCACGGAGGGTCTGGCTGCTTCTGAGCCTGGCTGTGCTGCCAGAAACCTAGTTGGCTGGTTCCGATGGATTTCGGTTTTAGAAGCCTTGCTGGGAATTGGGTAATCTGGGCGTGACCTTCAAGCAGAGTCGCCACATCCAGGAAATAGAGCTTGAGCAGCAGCTTGGCTCCCTTCTCTTAATTCTTTCCTTCTGCATTTTTGCTCTGGCTCCCATCTCCTGTACTCCGCTCCATCTGCCCCGTTCCTTCACCCCCAAGGCATCCTCTATCTCACCCGTTCATTTCTAAAGCACCGGAGACAACCCACTCCTCCCTATCCCAAAATGAGGAACCCGGGCGTCCCCCTCCCCAAGCTCCAGGATGCTGAGAATCGACCAATAGGTTAATTCCACCTCAAACCCCACCCAAGTTTCCCAAAACCTTTTTAGAATACGGCAGGGCGCGTGTGTGTGCATGTGTATGTGTGCGCCAATAAACCAATTTCCAAC
>JANHFL010003659.1:226371-240772 GCA_032468155.1 Oxyrhabdium leporinum | reverse complement strand
GGGAGGAGGGGGGGGTAGGGCGGGGCACGGAGGGAGGGGACTCTCCGCCGCCGCTGCTGCTGCTGCCGCCGCCGCCGCTGCCGCCGATTATGTCACATCGATCAGACGCTGCAGCCGAAGCAGTAGGAGCCAGCGAGGCGACCGCAGCGGCCGCGGAGTGAGCGGAAGGACGGGTGCGGCTCAGGTAGGGAGCTAGAAGGACCGAAGAGGGGGACCGAACAACTCCCTCCTTTATCAACTTCGGGGCTCTTCGATGCGCGGTCGGATGGGGGAGAAGGAAAACCGGGGGTTTTCTAGGCTGAGAAGTGTTTCTGTCCCGTCCCTCCGTCCCCCCGTCTCTCCCGTCCGTCCGTCCGTCTTTGTCAGGACCCGAAAAAAACCAGGGATGATTTACCTAATTTTGAAAGAGGAGAGAGAATTATGAGGTTCCCAAGTGGGCGCGAATTCCCCTCGCGATTCCCTGGAGAGCCTACTCCTCCCCCTTAGAAGGTTTTTCGGTGCCCCCCCCCTCCCGCTGCTGAGAAAAGTTGCGCGGCTGGGTGTGTGTGTGTGTGATGAGGATCCCCTGAATCTGGGGCAATTTAAGGCTCCGGTGTGGCGGGTTGGTTGTCTGGTTTTATTACAGAAGAAACTGAGGAGGCAGGTGGGAGGGAGATGGCCCCCGACCATTAGGCGAGCGAGCGAGCGAGCGGAGTAGGGGGTCCCATCTGCAGAGATCTATATGGGAATGCTGGGTTCCCGGGTCGAGGATCGGGAGATTGGAGGAGAGTTTGGGATCAGAATCTGGCAAGTTTTTCAAACCGTCGTTTAGATGGATAATGCGGGAGGGGGGGTGGCAGGGTGTAGCAGCGCTGGGGGTTATCCCAAGCTATGGCCATGAAAGAAATGAGAGGGAGAAAATGCAGATATACGTTCACCTTATATGTTCAGAATATATGCCAAGGAGGAGGATCCATCAGGGTTAAAGATTGTGTGTGTGCAGATGCGTGTATGTGTGTGTTTGTGTGAAGGGGGAAGGCTTACACTAGGAGTAGAAAAGGAGTAAGGCTGTCTGCAGGATGGGGCGTTTGTGTGTGTTGGTCAGGGAATGGTCTCTGGGTGCCATTAGAGAAGGAGGGGAAAAGTGGAGGACACTGATCTATGTATGAATGCAGCAGTGCAGAAGGGGTGCATAGTGAGTGAGGTAGGTGTGCGTGTGCGTGTGTGCATGTGTGTGTGTGTGTGAAGAGCCCAGGGAGTGGGAGTTTGGGGTGTGAGAAGCGGAAGCATTGTGTGCTGGGAAGGATACTGTGGGAATTGTGGCCAGTGTATGGGGCTGAGTTATGGCTGTGGAGTGAGCAGCAGAAGGGTGTGGCAGTTGGATCCGGGCCTAAAGCAGAAGGCTCTTCCCCCCAGGAGCCCTGGGATGAGATCACCTTTCTTAAGCAGCTGATATGGAGGGAGGGGGGCAAATTGCTCCTGATTTATGTATTAGAATTATGAGGGGGAGGGATATTGAATCTTGGGTTGTTCTTTGCCCTTGGCAGCACAACGTTGTGGGCTGTTTGCTGGGATCCATCTGTGCTCAGAAGATGCTTCAGGTTGTTGTTTCTTTCATGTACAGTCTATGTGTGTTTGTATGCATCCAAGGACAGGTGGGACATGTCCTGCTGTTCATTTGTATGAGGAGTGGGAGCAATTTTGATGAAGCACTGCTCTCTTGGAGCCGGGAGGCGGGTATAACATGAAGCTGCACTGCTCGGGGACAATGGCAAATGATTTGGGACAGAAGGATAAAATTCAGGGGGAGATCTCTAAGATAGGGATGGATATGCACAAGGGTACAGGTTGTAGGTGGTGCTGTGCGTGTTGTTGATACAAGCAATAGCCTTTTGGGATGTAATAAATGGGGCTTGTGAGTGTGAGGGAATATTCATTGGATGGTATGTTTCTGTACAGAAGAGTGTGGGGAGGCACCCTAGTGTATGAAATATTGTGCATGCAGAATTGCTGTTCTGTATTATATGGACGACGAGGGGCTGGGAATAGACAAGAATCTAAGGTCTATAATTTTTTTGAGTTTACATGCATTTGCTATATAGCTATGTGTATAGTACAACCAGTTGCAGGTAAATGGCAGGCTTCTAGATTTTCTGCTTTTTATGGAGTTGGTGCATAATCTTTATTGTCTAAATCAAGTATCTTTTGGACATGTCAGGAATGGCTGATGGATATTGGGACATCTAATATATTTCTATTTCTCTCTCCCTCCATGAAAAAACAAAAGCCGGAAGAGAGGCAGTTTGCATGTAGTAAAATGAGAGGAGCTGTATGTATTCTGACTGCAATATGACATTAAAATGTTCAGCTTTGTTTGGACTCCTTGTGTATATAGGGTGTCTGAGAAGCTTAGTGCCTGTGAAGATATGCTCTTAAGGTGGAGAAGTACTAGGATCTGTATTCATACAAGGCTGTCTTCTGAATTGGGTTCTGTAGTAGTAGTGTGTGTGTGTGTGTGTGTGTGTGCGCGCACGCGCGCAACAGGTATTTTGTGCAAGAGCTTGCCCAGTCAATCCACATTGAATTGGCTGAAGCCTGGAATTTCATAAAGATTAAGCCAGTAGCCAAAAGCACTCAAGGGAAAATGCATTTCTTTCACAAATATAGGCCATCCTTAACTTACGTAGTAACAGAGACTGAATAAACCTGGCCTTTTATTCCTTAAATGACAGGTCCTGTGAACAAGGGATCAATAATGCATAGATATGGTGGCTTTCAGCTTATCTCAGCTTGTATCTCAGAGGGTTGTCTGAAAAGGATGTTAACTCGTATTGTATTTCGGTCATGATCTTTTTGCTTGTAGGTTGTACCCTGCGAGGGTTTTACAGGTAAGACTCTTCTGAGAGGTGTGAATGTCTGACCTTGCTGAGAATGATGGAAGCATCCATGCAAAATTCTGCTTGTACCTGATTCTGCTTGCTTTTCTTTAAATATTCAAAGTCATAGAGCTTTGATTGAATGTCCAGCTTCAGGATCTGTTTCATTATGGTAATGCCACCATTTTAAAAGGGTACTTTCTATCATGCACAGAATGCTTTTCTCTTGCCAGGAAATCAATGCAACTGAAAAAAGAGATAAGAACTAGATTACAGTGGCTGTAATATTCCAAACAAGCTTTCATTTCAAGAAGGAACTATGTCCAACTATTTAAAGAAGATGGTACGGACAGCTCATCACCAATTTTTGATGATGTTCTTTTAACACAATTTAAGCAGGGGATTCTTAATCTTGCAGTCAATGGATAGATTTAAGGGAATCCATGAACTTGGATGGGAAAAAGTGCAATTTTAATTTCACTAACGTCTAACTGAAATTTTAAAATTTATGTTTTTCTAAAACTTGAGGATTCTCCTTGAATTTCAGTTTGGAGGAAAATAAATCCCATACTTTAGTGGTCATATGCTCTTAGTAGCAAGGCAAGAATTATTAGGATTTGCAATCCAGAATATTCAGATGGGTACAAGATTAGTCCCTCACTTCCAGTTTTATACTTTGGGAAAAAAAACCAGATCAGATTTGTGGAGATTTATTTCTCTTTTGTTCATATTGGGATGTATGTACAGAGGCTAAGACTTTCTGTCATTCCACCCCTTTTTCATCTGCTTGCTTGGTGAAACAAGGAATAAATCCTGTAGCCCTGACATGATAGGTGGGGAGAAGGAGATTAGTTCCAAATATTAGACTCTTGCAAAAGTCTTGCTTATTCCAAAAGGATTTGAGTGGATAGACATAGCATCCTCTGACACTTTCCGTGTTCAAATTCTTAAGTTCTAAACATAGACACTGCAGTAATCAATTGAGTATTTAGAAAAATGAATGGAAATGAAGGGCATTTTCTGCCCTGGGAGATAATGTGAAACAGGTCCCCAAAGCTGGGTTCATTAAAATGACTGGGAAATGTATTCTGGAAAGCTGGAATGCTCTTGTGATGCTGATTTTCTCATATTCAGTAAAAGGGGGAAATCTTTTTTGCTTTTGACTTTTTTTGGGGGTGGTTGGGACAGCCATATCATTTGATCATTTTGCTGGTTCCCTCCTTAGGGAGACGCTGTTCAGTTGTCCCTTTCATCAGCCTAATAACTAACTGAACAATGCTAATATCCAGGGACATAATTGTGGTATGAGGGTAATAAAAAAAATTCCACTTATGGGTCATTCTAGTTTTTTTCTGCCTCTTTTATTCTAGTAGGGAGGAGGTGCTGGCCTGTGGACGACCTGTCCTCCCACTCTTGTGCCAACCACAGTTAATAACCAAAATGTTCTCTTTCCAGGAAGAACGGAAGCAAAGCTGGTTGTTCCCCGCCTGTCTCTTTTCCTCCAAGGCACTGATAACGGGCGGCGAGGGGGGGGGGGGAGGCTGACGGGGCAGCAGGTGGCAATTGATTTACAGGAGAATCTGTTTTGCTGCTGCTGGTGGGGATGGGGAACAGATAGCTATACGTTGCTGGGCAACAGAGAATTATGAACTGGTATGCTCCCCATCAATCTGGCTTGTCAATAGTGCTAGTGATAGGATAGAGGGAAATACCAAGGGCCAATGTATCCAGCTGCAGAGGTGCCCTCACTTGGGGCTCTCTGCCCTCCTCGTTGGGCCTCTTTTTCCTTCCTTCCAGAAGCCCTCTATCTTATTATCTCAGCTCTTGTCTCTTTCTTCTGCATTAGATCTGGTCTCTCTTGTTTTCCATGAAAGCCCCTTTGTTCCAGGGAATCCGTTTCCTCATCCAATGGCCACATTGTCACCAGCTTTGGCGTTTCCCCCGAGCAGCAACAGGACTGGAGACTAAGGGTCCCTTTTCCTCTGGGTTTGGAGTTGGCTGGGGGCAGAAGGGAAAGGAAGAGACTGGGATTCATGGATCTCCAGCTAATTCGCACCCTCCGGTTTTCTTCTGAGTGGCTGCTGAGTTGATGCACCCAGGTCCACAGCTACACCAAGGCTGCACCTGCACATCCATTAAATGTAACCAGAGACCTCATGACTCACCCTTCTATCCACACTGAATTTGCTGATTGCCCTACCTTGAATCTGCATCATCCCTTCCTCAGCCTCTGGAGAAATAAGAATGGACTTGAAAAAGAGGGATAAAGGGTACTATAGCCCCCCCCCCAATTCCTCTCCTGTGTGCCTGTGTCCTTGAACCTTATTACAGATAAAGGGGATGTTCCAAGAGCAATGATTTCTTTTTACAGTTCCCCTCAGAGGAGCTACCAGAGAAATGAGAATTTTTAGCTTCCACCAACCTTGCAGATGATACTCCACTGCTTAGATGCTGGGTCCTTTTCATATGTGGAAAAAATTAGAAGAGCCTTTCTCAAACACTGACCTGTGTACATATAGTTGCAGCTTGCCCTAGCCTGACCAACTATGAGATAACAGATAGCAAAAAGGCACAAGCCAACTGATGACTGAAAGGGCTGAAATGGTAGAAATATCTCTATCACTCTAGAACACGGGTGTCAAACTCACGGCGTCGCGTTGCTGGGGTGGGCGTGGCCTGCATGTGATGCATCAGAGTGACACCCCTGCTCTACAAAATCATCCGTTGGTTGGTTGCTGATTGTCTAGAGGTGATCAAGAAGGAACACTTTCTTTAAGTGGGAGAAAGTTGGTTAAACCTTTGATTAGCTGGAAACGACTAACATCACAGATATGTTGGGGAAGAGGGCAATTGAAGCAATAGTAAAATCGGCTTTAATACTCATGATCTTATTTGCAAAGCTCAGCCCAGGCAGGTCCTATTGAAATCAACAGCAGTCACAATCTTACACAGTTCTCAACAAATCACATTTAGGGAGATTGCCTTGCATTTTTGTTGTTGTTCAGTCGCTAAGTCATGCCCAACTCTTCTTGACTCCATGGACCATGTAGCCTGCCAGGCCCCATTGTCCTTTGCCCAAATTCATGTTCACTGCGTCGATTACATTATCTAATCATCTCATCCTCTGCCGTCCCCTTCTCCTTTTGTCTTCAATCTTTCCCAACATCAGGGTCTTTTCCAGTGAGTCCTGGCTTCTCATTTGGTGGCCAAAGTATTTGAGCTTCAGCTCCAGCATCTGTCCTTCCAAAGAACAGAGTTGATTGCCTTTAGGATTAACTGATATATTCTATGTATATGCTTATGTGAATCAAGATCTTGGGATGCCATTTCAAAATCTTTCCCTCTTAAATGAACCTGTCACATAAAAAAATAGAATTCCAGCCAGAATATAAATGGCCTATCAGATCTGGGAAGACACAGTGTCACATTTTTCCCCTCAAATAATAATACAATCCATCCCATTCAACTGGGTACAAATGTCTGTAACTCTTCACATTCTGCCCTTTGTTATGTTCTTGATTTGTCCAGAAATTCTATTTTTTGGGGGGGCGGGGCGGGGCGGGGAGTGTTGGTTATATGCTGTGGTCAGGACCAGACAACCAAGGTTCTTTGAAATAAACTTGTGCTGTAGGCAAATCTTAATTTTGTTTCTACACTTCTGTCTGGCAATGTGTATTGGCAGCCATTTAAATCCTTGAGGCATCTCCTTGGTTCTTTTCCTGTTTTTTGACCCCACTGATGATACGATTTGTTTGGAGTATTTTTCCCTTGTACATTTTCCTTCTACAATCCCATTTCCCACCTCTTAGGGGTAAATCCACGTGTATGGGATAAAGATAAGAAAGCTGTGCTTCTCTACCCCCCAAGAACCTGTATGTTTATAAGCAGAGAATTTCTAGTATGAACAGTTAATATGAATTATGCACCTATTTCATGCTCCCCATGGATTTCTCATGACAAGGAATAAAGTGGGGGAAATGATAGAATAATATAGGAGAGTTACAAATGGAAGTCAGTGTGCCTGAAATTCTTGTAAAATGTTATGACTACATACAAAAGGCTTCCTTTGAAGCACTCTAGCTTTTTATTTGATGGCTGCTAGTTAGAAAGTGGGGGCTGGGGCAGCTGGTTCTTCTCATAGAGTAATCTGCTTGGTTCCCACATGGTTTTGCAGTCCCAAACAACTGCCTGTATTAAGTATTATGGGTTGGGGTGTTAGTGTTCCAGTGGCTGTTGAACCACAGTTACCAGCATCCTTCTCAATTGGACATGCTGCTTAACGCTTCTGAGAATTGTAGTTTCTTTACATTTGGAAAGTCAGAAGGTCCCCTCTTCTGGATTGCATTAGGCCAGGCCTGAAAAATCTGGCAAATGTTATTTGTGGATAACAACTTTACTCAACTAATATATCATATTAATTCTAAGATGTATGTGCCCTGTATTCTCTGTTCAGGGAGACAAGCCATCTGGAGAGCAAAAAACATGTACTCAACTGTCTGTGAGTTTACATAGTACACAATCAGTTATCATAGCCTTCTAGGATTACTAATATTCACCTAGAACAGAAGTAACCCAAAACAAGCAAGTGTTCAAAACTCTATGTAGATTTTAACCGGGCCTCCGAAAGAAAACAGAAGGGTGAGATGGGATCTTGGAGATTATTTGGAAGCTTTGCAGTCATTCTGTGTCTTGTGCTGCCATCACTACTCTGGAATCTGGGTCCAGAACAATCGGTGCCTTGTTATACGCTTGCAATGTGCTGTTCACTGGACTGCTTGTGGCCCCCAAGTTTCCGCTGCTGTGCCATCAGTCTGACCCAGCCTCGGGGCATCCTTTCTACAAAACAAGTTTGATCTGGAGATCAGGCAGACTGGTGGGATCTCAAACAGAGTGGGTGGAATGTGCCACAGATATATGAGAAGCAGGGTGGGGAAGCCAGCTGGAAGGGCTACACATCAACAGTTTAGCGTAGAGCGGCAAGTGGGAGAGAAAGGGGAAAGTGGCTGGTTCTTTCTCTTATTCTGTTGGTAGGAGAAATGGGTTCTCCTGGGAAGCAAGATGTGTAGGGAAAATTTCTCCAAATCCAAATGATGAGTAGACACTACATGATCTGCTTAAATCAAATTTATATTGAATTGCATTGGAGAAGACCTCAAGGTTCTGCCCACTGAAGGATGGTATAAACAGCCTTTATATAATTGTACAATAAATACAGTTGATGTGTCGGTTATCATACTGTTTTGATAACAAGAATTGGCTTTACAGATAGTCTTCATTTGCCCACAGTAATTGGGCTCAAAAACTCTATTAAGTAACACGATTGTAAATTGAAAAACCAGGTGACAATTCCAGCAGTCTTGGTTGCTGTTATTAAGCATTGTTGGTTATTAAGCAAGGGCTTCATGTGATCATGACTTCCGACATCCTGCCAGCTTCCCCATTGCTTTTGCTTGTGGGAAGTCATCTTGGAAGGTCACAAAGTATGATCATGTGACTGCAGAATGTTGCAACATTGTAATCTCAAGCCAGGCATTGGGTGCCTGGATCACAATCACGTGACTGAAGGGATAGTGTGCTACGCGTAAATACTTGGACCAATTGTAACTACTATACATTCAGCGCTGACATAAGTTTAAACAGTTGCTGAGTGGTTGTTAAACAAGGACTGTTAGTGTGTTTATTGTGTAATATAGTCCTCAACTTACGACTTTAATGAATCTTGCTCACTACAGTCATAAGCCATGATAGTTGTAAGTGGGTAACTATGTGATCGACCTAATTTTATGATCTTTTTTTTTTGTGCTGTGATTGTTAAGCAAATGCCATACTCATTAAGCAAACCCCTTGTTTATTATGGGACATTTTTGCCAAAACTTGGAAGTAAACATTGGTTTTTGGCAAACATGTTACAAATTGTAGTCATGTGACTGTAGAACACAGCAATCACCCATAAACGCAATCCCATTACCAATGCCTGAAATGTAGTCATGTGACCTCTGGAGAAATCTGTCTAAGTGACCAGTCACAAATTGAGGACTATTTGTATCTGCGAAAGTCAGATTTCCTGTCAAAAGATACTAATACTATGTTGCTACAGTAATACACAGGCTATTATCTGCAATTTTCTGTCAGCATTCTAGGCAAACCAATGGAGCAAGTTAATAGAAAGGGTAACTTGAAACTTAATAGATCACAGGTTTTGGTTTGGGTGTTAGCATTGGATTTTCTCAGATGTCTTTTGCTGAGTCTTTCTTCCAGAACTAGGAGGCCCGTTCCAAGCCTAACAAGATCAGGATCAGGAAAGCAGGATGCAGAAACAAGAAAAGACCAAATGAAACTCAAAATGAATTTTTGCATGTGGCTAAGATATAATCCTAGTACAGTTAAAATCTATATAATTCAGGTCTCTTTTGGAACAAAAGACAATGTTCAGTATCATGTATTTTATATGTTGCTTTTCATTTACCTGCAAACTCCAGAATTGGTAAATGAGATCTTGTCATATAGGCTCCAAACTTGCTAATGATTATTATGGCCATGCTGTGTAGAATGTGCAAACTCTTTTTTTTTTTTTCTGTTCAATCACACTGGAGACTGCCTGGATAAGTCCCTGCAGTTTTTTTGGCAAGGTTTTTCAGAAGTTTTCTGCCATTGCCTCCTTCTTAGGACTGAAAAAAAAGTGACTGGTCCAAGGTCAACCGGCTGGCTTTGTGCCTAAGTCAGGACTAGAACTCATGGTCTCCTAATTTCTAGCCTGATCCCTTTAATACCAGACAAAACTGTGTATCCATGCAAATGCTGATTGCTTTTGAATTAATAATAATCTTGCAGAACTAGGCCTTTATGTTTCCATTTATAGATGTATTTATTTATTGTAAAGTTTTCTAGCCCAGCCAGCATAAAAGACTTTAATGCATTAAAATTATAAATGCCAACAACAGAAATAAATCAAGATTAAAATAAGGGAATAAATGAATGTTCTTGCAAGATGGATGCCTTCTCCTAAAATCAGTCTTTCTCAAGAGGAATTGAAATCCAGCTTTCAAGGTGCCATGTTCGTCATATGGTCTCTACCCATGCCTGGCAAGGGAATCTCATAAGACTGCCCTGTTTTAATTCACCTTGTTTTGAAATACGAGTGATATTTCGGTATTTTGAGATCAGGGAACCCACTTGCACCATCAGTCTCAGATGGTGGGAGGGAATTCTGAATTCCCAGTTCTGAACAGAACCTTAAGCTTATTCTCAATCAGTGAGATGCCCATTGAAGCACACAAGGAGCACATGATGGATCCATCCTTTTTACGTAAGGCTATTGGGAGTGTAAAACATGTTGAATGTATTTGTGGATGACATTCATTCATTCTGAACAACCTTGAGCATTCATACTAGATCTCACTGGACATCCATTCTCAGAGCTTGGAGTGAATTGGGTTGGCATTGGAGAAGACTGAAGGACTAGAAAGCCAAACACTCTTTGTTTTTCGCAAGCAGTCACTTTGGCCAACCACCAAGTAACCCTGAGGTTTTTGCTCTTTCAAAGTCAGTGGAATGTGAAGGAACTTGTGACCCCGTCCATCTGTTGGCCAGAAGAATAACTCTCCACAAAGTGACTAGAATGGGATCATATTGGTCGAGGTGGGAGAAGCCAGCAAAAGAAAAAATGGATTTGAAAATGGGCTGGATTCAACTTGAGGCTGTGAGCAGAAAAAAAAAGAAAATTAAGAAAAACATTTCTCTCAAGTTTGCCAATGAGAGGAGTTGGACAGCAAAATGTTCAGAATGCTATCATCTCTCTCTCTTCTCACTCCTGCGTACGTGACCCAGAATAGAGAACACAGCTGCAACATGAAGGAAAAGCAGAAACATAAATGCAAAACAACCCATCATTTTATTATACAGAAAAAAATACATTGGAACCACTGCTAGGAAAAGGGGTTGAAAGAGTTCTAGAAGCCATATCCTGCATGCTTTCCCTAACTTGTTTAAGAGAACAGGGCTCGCTCCTTAAAGTCTAAAACTAATTATTTTTTAATTAAATGGAAATATTTTATTTGTTTCAGGGAGGTATCCTGCTTGCCACATTTCCAAGGTCACCCAAAAGCTGATTAAAAGATAAAAATAAAATAATAAATCATACTCTACTTAGGTTTTTCTCAAAACCAATAGATTCCAGAATGATTTACGGTCAGCTCCAAATGGAAAAAGTATTTTAAAGAAATAAATTAAGAAACCTCAGAATGTTTTTTTCTCTCTATCTTGATTCAAAAATATAGACATTTCGGAATCTGATAATAAAGCATATATGTAGCTCTGGGTTGAACTGTTGGGTTCCTCATGTGCTTCAAACTTGGTTATTTTCCTGCTGATGTTTCATTATCGGGCTGGGTATCATCATCAGTGCATGGGTGAGTAGTGCAGAAAAATAAAATGCCCAGCATTGATGCATTTATTTATTTTTATCCCATCTCCATTCTGATAAGTGATTCAAGATGGCATCAGTAGACCTCTTCCTGTTTTATTCTCACAATACATTTGAGAAGTAGGTTACGTGAGAATTGTTGACTGCCTTAAAATCACATCTGGCAAAAGCCTTACAGTTGAGTTAGAATTTGAAGCCCAGCTTCTCAGTTTTATACCAATGCCAACCAGTGATACAGCAAAACAAATTTCCAGTCTAGTCTTTAGGTTGCTGTTCGTGTGAAAATAAGAATGCATTCACAATGTTCAGGATGGAGTAAGCTGGTCCCATTGTGTTTGGAATACCTCTCAATTTGAGGTCCAACCCTCTAAGCATCTCATTTGAAGGGGGTGTAACAAGATAAGGTGAGGATGAACTCTTTGCAGGTGGTTTTAAAAAAGGGGAATTTTCTGCTATACTCTTTAAATTCGGTACTGAAACTAGTCATCATACAAAGCAGCCTCCTTCAATGTGGCTGCCCAAAACCACAGCTCCCATCATCTGCAGGACAAAACATAATGAGAACTGTGTGGAAAGCAAAATCTATAGTACTGGAGAAAGCTGCTGCAGAGAGAGAATGGTTAGGATACAAAGGGGTGGGGTGAGTACATATATGAACAGAAGATTTTCGGAGGGAGGAGGAGGACAATCCTCAACTTTGTGGTTCAATTCTCCCTGCTCCCAGATGGAAGGATTGGCCATAGAAATTGAAAGGTTCAGTTCCCAAGTGAGTCCCCAAGTGAGAATTATAAGGGCAGCCTGTTTAGATGCTGAGACTATTTCTTCCCATCCCCGCCTTCACCTCACCCCATAATCAGGGCCTTCTTTTCTCTTGACATTTTTTCCCCTTTCTTGTTGGGATTTGCATGTTTTCTTTTGCAAATGAAGTCAATGGAGAAAAGAGAGTTGGGTGTGGTTAACCCTTTAGTTCTACAACGGAAGGGCTGGTCTTTGCGTGCTGGGGATATCGAGGCTGTTTTTGTTGTCACCGCTGAGGAAAATCACTGGGAAGAATTGGGAATTGGAGGCCCAGGTGCGTCTCTTTCTGATTCTGGATAAGATGTGTGTGTGTGTGTGTGTGTGTACATGTTGGGGGATTTACTGGTTGGAGCAGGTTGGAGCAGAAGCCAATTCTCTTGGGTTTTATTTCCCTATGAGCAATAAAGATTGTGCCTCCTCCCAGCTCCTCCTTTCCTTTGTGTATGTCTCCATGTGAATTTGTGACTCTTTGAAAACATGTATGTATGTGGGTGGGTTGGTGGGTGGGTGAGTGGAGTCTTGAAGGCCTGTTAGCTTATTTTTGCCCATGGTTACCCTGGAGACCATAGACTGGTGTAGTAGTAGGTCCTGTGAGGAAGTTGGCCTTGAGCTGAGGAGCATAATTCTATCACATAGCTTGTAAATCTGCATCCAATCCAGAATGCATATGCACCGTTGGGAAAAAATGTGCTCCCCCTCCCCATGCTTCATTATGCATCAGGAGTGGAATCTGACTTCAGTGAACCTAAGAGAGTATGCTAAGGAAAGGCGTGATCTCACCAGAGAGATCCAAACATGTATCACGTACTAAATAACCGGATGTGGAGTTCTTGCTACTCTCTGATCTTGGTTCTTTGCTTGCAGACATTTCATTGACCAACAGGTAACATCACTCCCACAGGTCAACCCTGAGCTATACTGTAGATATTACCTACATTCTCTTCTATTGTAACCTGAAGTACCTGTTTCTGACAACAGTAAAGAAATCCCTGGAAGATGGGCTTCCTTCCCAGGAAGATGAAGTGGCCCTCCAGGCAGTAAGGATTGGTTGTGTGTAACTATAAACCAACACATTTAATGAGCCCGGCTTTCTCTTGGGCATGTAGCATTGAAATGAGTGGCAGAGAAAAACAACTCGGCTTGTGTGCAGCTGCGCTTTAATTTAAATGGGGTTAGTAGAGAAGAATAGTGTGGTAGAATGTATTTTAAATGAAGTAGTGGGAAATGAGATTCCGTGAAGATTTTTTGCCACAGGCACCAGAACACCCTGGGCCAGCCCTAGGAATCTCCCACGCTTCCCAAAATAGGCTCTCGAAAACAGGCACTGCCCGGAATATTTGGCACAGCATCCCAATTCAGGGTCTTTGTGGAACTGGGAACAATGGCTTTAGCATCAATTGCTTTCTTTAAGTCCCAGTTCTGTTCCAGGAAGATGGGGAGGAGATAACCCAGTGCCCTGATTAACTAAGCAGGTTTTCAGGGAAATAAAAGTCAACTGATACCCAGGAACAATCTTGTGGGATCTGAAGATTTCTGAGGAAGAACAGGGGAAGACAGACTTCATGTTTGGGTTTTTTAAAAAGAATTCTGAAATCTGCTAATTGAAGCCAAATAGTGACTTGGTGGAAGAAAAGATCAACATGCTCTCATGTGGAAATGCCCCGAGCATCTTAATTCCTTATTCCTGATAAATGTAGTTGTCCTTCATGATCTCTTGTAAGAAGCCCATCTCTGGGGTTTTCCTCATTTCTGTCAGAAGCAGGGATTTTGGGTCACTTTGTATGTGATACAAGCTTGGACTTCTCATCAGATCTTGCCCTTCCTTGAGACACTGGCTTAGATCCACTGAAGTCAGATTCCACGGGCACATTGAAGTAAAGGGGGAACACATTGTCCCAGGGAAGCATATGAATCATTCTGGCCTGGGCATGGATTTGCAAGTAATGTGACATAATTGTCCATCTTCAGCTCAAGGCCAACTTTTTCACAGCACACACTATTAGGTCTATGCCAAGTATGGTCTCCAGGGTAAACATAGATAGTCAAAGATAAACTAACAGGCCTTCAAAACTGCCCACCAATCCACCTACATGTATACATTTTTAAATTTTCTTTTTCTAAGCATTTTATACATACACATTAACAAAATAGTATTTAAACTTTAAAAAGACAGCAATCCCACATTGTCAGGCACAAGAAACCACAAGTGAAGATAGAGTTCAAAAGTACTATGAGTTTATTTCATGCTACTGTATTGTTTTTTAAATAAAAGCTGTGAACCGCCCCGAGTCTTCGGAATGGGGCGGTATATAAATATAAAATAATA
>JANHFL010003659.1:180342-212850 GCA_032468155.1 Oxyrhabdium leporinum | reverse complement strand
CCCCCCCCCAACAAGAGAGTTATAGAGGTAGCTCTCAACTACAACATTAATTTAACATTTTGAAGTTATAGTGCACTGAAATATTGACTTATGACCGGTCCTCACACTTATGACTGCCGCATCATCCTTATGTTCACAATCAAAATTTGGGCATTTGGCAAATGGCATGTATTAACCATGGTTGCAGCATCCCAGGGTCACATGGTTGCCCTTTGCGCCTTCCCAGCTTCTTCTAGCAAGCAAAGTCTATGATTTACTTAACAACTGCAATAATTTGCTTAAAAACCGTGGCCAAAAGGTTTTAATATTGGGTGTGACACATTTAACAAATTCCTTGTTAAGAACAAAAATTCTGGACCTGGCTGTAGTTGTAAGTTGAAGACTTACAACTATATCGATGTTGACCAGTACAAATGGGTGGTTCTGCATGGTTTATGAAAAGAGAAGAAAGATAAATGGTGAAACAGGAATCATTAAGTCAAACACTGAAGGGAGTGTTTTGCGCCCACCTGCTGCATCTCAGCTTTATGAAATTAGTTCTATACACCATGCCATCATTTGATGAACTTCTTACTAGCCGTGAACATTTTTTCTACATTCTTTGATATTTGCTGTGTGCAAACAATTTCATATTTCTGACATTTCACAACACTTAGATAGATTGGTCACAATACCATTTAAAAGGAGACAGACAATTCTAATAGGCAATGAATACAAGTCATCTACAGTGTTAATAGTGAAAGTTACCCTTTTATTTTCTAGATATATAAACTCATCACATTATTTATTTTGGCTAACCATTGTTGTTCAAGAACAAATTATGTACTAACTAGACATAGTTTACACCAATACCGTTTACTATACTCCTTAATTTCCTGTCCTTGAAAACTATCTTTGCTTATACCATATTCGTTCACCGATTCATGCAGTCTTTAAAAAAAATTCTTATCTCTCTCTTTTTGATAATCTTATCAACTCCTCTATCTTTCTCTCTATATACATCTATAAGTTTCTATCTCAGCACATCTGCTCTTATATTTGTTTTGCAATCCAAATTTCATTCTGTTTATGACAAAAACCCCTAAGTGTGCTTGCCAGTTGCTGGAGACTTTGTTTTATATTTCAGTCCATGTTCATTCAGGACCACTTTTTCTTTACCCTATATAATCAGACAATCCATGTTATATGGAATAATTTTGTATAATATTAATCACATTCTAGATTAAAATCCAGGTATCTATTTACCAGATTAAATTGCAATAGCAGTTGCGATACAACACTCCAGTACTGTAGTTTATGCTTATTATAATTTGCCAAATTTAGGAGGAGTTACAAATCTTACCTTCTTGTCTTTTGCATACTGATTTCAGTGGTAGTTTTGAATCTTCTTGTTTGTTCCTCGCAACAAGCTTTTTAACACAAGCCAGTTTTCAGTACCAAGGACAGCACACAGAAACCAGGAAGCAGGTATTGTCTTTTAACACTAGGGAGAGCATTCAAGGTTAGCCTCTGCTGCTCCCATGAATATCATTCCGTCACGAGGTTTTATCTTGTGGTGGTACAGCTAATAAGCATGAATTCTTCTGTCCTGTTCAATTAGTGAAAGTGTACATTACGGCAGAGGAGAACAATGGAGAAAAAAAGAATCCCAATGTGTTTTAATTTTTTTTAATGTCTAAATCCATGGAACAAAACTGGTCCTTCCTGTTTTGGCAAGTTCTCTGTTAGGCATAATTCATACTGTTAGATGTGATAGCAGGAGATATGCTTGGATTTGTATTTAATGCAAAAGAGACATGGGTAAAAGGAGGACTTTTATCTGTATGCAGTGTCAGTTGGTATCTGACCATCTGGAGGTTGTGAAAGTCTGAAAAGAAACGTATGCGTGTGTAAATAAAAATTATGCTAAGAAGCTGCCGCATTATTTTGTAGTAAGTCAGCTTTATGAGAATGATATTGGTTGTATCGAAGAAATCTTTTAAAAAATCAAGCGGGCCAGAGAGTCTGAGAGGAGCCAAATGGCAGGTCCACAAGCATTGTGTTGCATGCTCTTAATTTAATCCAATCTCCTACAATGGTTTCATGGAATAAACAGGATGTTTTTGAACGGGATATGAAGGACCAAGGTGAAGCCAGTCTGATGGATCTTTAGTGTCAGGGAATGAATGTGCTGAAAGAATGAATACTGAAAAGGATTTTCCTTGACGGTGTTAGCCTGATTTTTTTTAAGCTTAGTTACTTGGTATAAGGTTTTAGAAGTGAAGTTGAGCATATGAGAAAATGTATATGTAGATGTTAGACTTTATGCATTGTGGTGACAAAATTTTGGTGACATCCATCTCTGTTATGTAAATATTTTGTGACAAGCCCTAATGGCTGCATTTTTTGATACTAATTGTTACTGACATTGTCCAAGAATCAAGTTGGGAGGGGGCACTGTTTAATCCAGAATTATTAATGGAAACCACAATAATGATGGCTAAATTATGATTTTTTGGGGGTGGGTGGGAAACAGACCCTAAAATAAGAAATAGATATCCTGGTCCATTCTGGATTTTAAATTGCTGTTGTATCTCAGTAAATAATAATCTGCAAGACTGGGAGGCTTATTTTAATTCATCCATGATAGCTAGAGTCTCTTCCCTCAAAAAACACTCCAACACACCCTTCTCCTCCTATTTTGCCCAGAACAGCCCCTTGAGCTGGTTTGGGCTGAGAGAAAGTGACTGGCTATGCCACCCAGCCAGTTTCAAGGTGGGACGTGAACTCATGGTCTCTCGCTTTCTAGCCTTGTGAGACACACACACACACACATACACAGAAAATGCACTACATTCACACAATGTAACAAATTGCATTATAGTTTGGTTGTAATGAAGGAACTCAGATATTGTTTTGTGCTGGTACAGATATATAGGTATCTTCCATAAACCCTAGCCATTGCAGATATCCAGAAGGTACCAATTTTGGAGAAAACTTTATTGATATTTCAGATCCTAAAATGTTCAAGTTCTGGATTCAGAAGAAAACAAGGCATTGCAAAATATGATGCTATTGGACAAATTAATTTCCATAATATTGAAATACAGTTTCAGGATTATGCATAATCCTGTTGTTATAGCAGTTGTTTTAAACTGATGACTGATTGAGAAGGGAAAGAGTCATCACTCTTTCGCTTTAGCCCATAAAATGAATTGTTTGTGGGTCTCTTAGTATTGTGATTGGTTACAGACACACACAGTTTGGAATAGGCAGACTCTAATTCAGTTCATATGCAACATAATCGTATTTATTAGAAGTACTGTAGTTGTATAGTGTAGTATATAGTGAGGCATATCTCACTATAAATTATAGTGTCATAACTTTATTTTTTACATTTCATAAATTGTATGCAAATTAGTTCCCCCCCCAAAGTGAACAGATTTCTAATTTTAGCTATTGATTTTTATCAATATTTATTGATTTGATTTCCAAAAAAACTGGTGAACAGACCCCCAAAATTATATTGTACCTATTCATATACTGTAATTTTGAGGTCCATTCTCCAGACTGTTTAGAAATCAAATCATTCTATTTCTAAATAATGATTGATTCCCTAATAAATTCAAGAACTTTCTTCCATTTCCCATTTTTATTTTTTTGAAGAACTATGAGTCTTGCTTTAGGCTTCAACAGACCTCTTGGATCATGTTATGATATGCAAATCTTAATTTGCAGCACTGATAACAGTGCATATGAACTCTTTCTCTGATAAGCTCATAAAAAATCACCTGTCTATTTTGGTTCTTTATTATTATTATCCCATTCCACCCCCACCCCACCCTTACTCTCTGTATTTGTGTGTCTTGCTCTTCTCCTCTCCCCTTCTGTCTGGATGAGTAGGCAAGGAGATCCCTGGAGACCCTTTCCCTCCACTAATTGGATTGGAGCTTTTTTCCAACCTGTCGCTGACTCAACCAAACACAACACTTCCTATAAGAATCAATCCAGCTTGTTAAATTAAAGGGGTTGAGGAGGCTAGCTGAATGCTTGGCCTTCTCCATGACACGTTTGATCTGTAAGGAAGTGAAAAGACATTGGCATAGGAAATGTCTTTCTACACACAGCCTACCCACAATGAGGCCCTCAGGTTATAAACCATTCCCTGTGAGGGTATTGTGATCTGCAAACATTCATAAGGAATAGTGTTTATTTCCCTGCTGTGAAAACTTTTCCTGCTGTTTTCAAGCATTATCACTGATGCTAAGGATACCATTTCAGCATTTTTCCTCCCCAGTCCACTGGCACAGAACACAACCAGCTAGCCATCTGCAACTCTGATGGCTCTGTTCATAGTCCCTAGAAATGTCAGGCAACTTTTCTTATAGGGCATTGAATGAAAATCCAGCACTTAATGTAAAGTGCACCGTCTCATTGTGCTGATTGACAAAGTGAAATAAAGAAGAGGATAGATTGTGGTTTTATAACAAAGCACACATGCTTTGCATACAAAATATCCTGTATTCAGATCTTGGCACCACCTAGATATGTCCTAATATCCGGAAGAGTTACTGATAGCCAATGTAGATAATACTGAGCTGAATTAATCCACTGACTTAATTAAAAATATTTTAGGATAATTGTCCCATTATTTATTTTGGTAATCTGGAGTGTGTCTGTATGTGCGTGTGTGTGTGTATAACAGTAACAAGTGTGAATAATTTTTCAAGTATAAAATATTTTTAACCTGAAGTGGGCTAACTGAACACTGCATAGCCACTGTTCCAACCTCACCAGGAGTTGTATCAGTTTGAAACGGGCACCCCAAATATAAAATGTGTTTGCTCTAAACTTAGGATACTTGCGGTTGTACTTCCTATGGGGATGGAATAGCTTGTTTTGAACATCTCTTACATATAAATATAGATTTGTGGAGCTGAATATGGTTATAAAGGAGAGTCACCTGCATGTCTTCTCTAAATGTCCATGCATGCATCCATTCCACCTAAAAACATGCCCATATATTATATCTGTACTATTATTGTATTTTCAATGTGCATTTTTTTTTGTTCTGTGCTATAGTAAAACATTGCAAAGCTTCAATATTGTATCATATGTTATAAAACATAACTATCACCTACAGGTAGTCCTTGACTTACAACAGTTCATTTAGTGACTGTTCAAAGTTACAACAGCACTGAAAAAAGTGACTTCTGACCATTTACAGCCTTTGCAGCCTCCCCATGGTCATGTAATCAAAATTCAGACACTTGGCAACTCATTCATACTAATGACGGGCACACTGTCCCGGGGTCATGCGATCACCTTTTGTGATCTTTTGACAAGCAAAGTCAATGGGGAAGCCAGATTCATTTAATAACCGGGTTACTAACTTAACAATTGCGGTGACAACTGTGGCAAGAAATATAAAACAGGGCAAAACTCAATTAACAAATGTCTCACTTAAAAACAGAAATTTTGGGCTCAGTTTTGATCGTAAGTCAAGGACTACCTGTATTTTCCTGTACTCTCTGCATTAAGGTGAATTCTAGAAAGCAACTGGCATTTCAGAGAGCAAAGAAAGCTCTGAATTGAACTGGCTACTAAAGAAGTGTGTCTCCTCTTATTTCACAATACATTGCAAAAAAACTCCATTCCAATTGTTTGAGTCTTCAGGTAATTTTTGATGGGAACACAACTTTGCTTAGCTCAATAGCATTTCTCTTAGAAGTACTGAATGCCACATCAAGAGGTACGGCTTTTCCAAGCAACGAGAAGTCTGAGGTAATCTCCACAGGTCACCATTTGCCAACTTGATCTCCTCTTCCAGATGCGCCAGGCTTCAATTACTAACTATCTGACTCATCATAACCAAATGAGAGTTATTGAAGTTCAAATGTCTGGAGAGTATCAGGTTGGAAAATCTCTTGTGAGGGATAGTTTTCCTCTATCTGTGACTGTGACTGTGATGTTTTCCTTTTTTAAAAAAAAACCCTGACAAATCTGTGTTAAGAGGAGATGGGAGAAGCACATAAGCAGTAAAAGTCTAGTTTCCCCATATCTGAAATTTGCTGCTTTCAAGATCTCTTACTAATGAAAAAAAGGAAAAGGAAACAAACTAACAAACCAAGAAAAATTAACCTTCCTGTCAACAAAAACAAAAACACACATTAGTTTCACCCTGGGAATTGGGCATAGCACAGCCAACCATTAGTCAATCATCTCTTGCTTGCCATCAGCATCTAGATTACACAAAGGGTAGAGAAAATGATTTTTCCACTTTCAATGAACATTCTAGACTCTGTACTTTATCCGATGAGCTTCCTGCAACTGTCCTGCTTTCAAATGCAGATTTTTAGTCACTCTGCTCTTCTGTAGAAGTACTGTTTCCACACTGCCTTGTTTGAATTCTCTAATGGTGCAGAGGAACACAACTGTCTCATTCACTGAATATGGCATGCTGACATCCAGCTGGCTTTCCCGGTCACTTGTACCTGATCATCTCGCATATGGGTTCTGTCTTGCACTCTTGTGCTTCCTACTTAAAGTGTGCTCATTTGGCTGACCATGTTGTGGTTCTTCCTTTTTCTTCCTTTTGGTCTTGCTCTTACAAACTGCATGTTTATATTTTTCTTGAGGCACAGGAATGGTGGAATGATCACTAATAAATGCTTCTCTTTTTCTTTTGTTGTTTTCTTGCTGACGCAGTTGACCGGACAAACTGTGAGTCTTCCACGAAATGGGTGATGGTGATGATAATGGTGATTGGGCTGGGATGAGAGAGAAGAAGCCAAACAGTGATTGCTTTGCTGATCTGAATAACACATTGCTATACTTTTATACTCTTGTCTGCAGTGTGAAGCTATCACATTATTCATGGGTAGGGTGAGGTCATCAAAGTATGGGACCAGTGGTCCCTTATATGTTGGATTTTTGGATTGCTCATTTTTTGTCCCACTTTTCTGTTTCTTAGTACAACAACCACCTGAATTCACAACACAACCGGACAAGGAGATTGTTTTATATCCCACTGATGAGATTATCCTGAAATGGGAGGCTACTGGAAATCCCTCGGTGACGTGAGTGTGGACAAGCTTCAATATTGTTCCCCTTATCCCAGTTCCATTCCAAATGAAAAACATTTAGTGGGCATGTTCTCCTTAGGATCCTAGGATAGTTCTCTCCATATCTCTGAGAACTAAAGACCAAATCATATCTTTCCTTGCTTTTATTTGTTGAAAAATAGACAAATTTCTGTGTTGTGGAAAGGCAAGGAAGAATTGGTCTGAGGAAATAGATTTAACTACTTTTTTCTTAAGCGGTTTCTTTGGCTGTCTGATTTTTCTGGTTAAAGTTGCTCTTTTTCCCAAGGTAGGTATTGGAGTGTAATATCAACAGCTTTATTTTGGATGGGGAGGGGGAGGGGGAGTTGGGTTGGGGCCACAGTTTGAATAAAAACAGTTAACTACCATTCCCTAGTGCTATGGCCATAATTTAATTTAACATCTCCTTCCCTCCTCTCCCCCCCCCTTCAACCACGAAGAAAAAGGCATCAGAAAATCTAATCATTTATCTCCCAAGTCAATTTAGTTTGGCTTGGAGACACTTTTTTTTATTAATGGAGGCCCTCTGCATGCTGATACTGGGAAATGTTATTGTTAGAGAGACACTCCCAACTTGGTGTTTGAGGATGTTAGGAAAGGTGGAAGAAAAGAGAAGAGGATGACCAGCAGCAAGGTGGATGAACTCAGCTACAGTGGCAATGACTGCACTGTTGGATGACCTGAAGAACCAAGTTAGGGACAGATTGTCTTGGGGAAAAAATCTATGTGGTCACTAAGAGTCAGCACTGATTTGATGGCACATAATCAATCAATCAATCAATCAATCAATTGAGGTAGATTGCTTGAGAGAGAGTTCTCCAGTGACTTTCTGTAACTGAGATGGACTACGTAATTGCAGGTTCTTTATAATTTTAAGAGTATGTGGATGTGTAGTGTCAACCTCACTCATCCAACTCCTGTATTGGGCTAAGAATACTGACTTCCTTGGAAAGTCATTATAGAGATAATATATATAGAAAGAATATTGAGAACAAAAAAAGGGCACCTAATTACCTGGTGCACTTTTTTCTACCTTCCACTCAATATTGAGTTCTCACCACTGCCTAGAATAGGCCCCGCAGTTTTCTTGGCAAGGTTTTCTTCAGGAGTGGTTTGCCCTTGTCCCCCTTTCAAGGGCTGAGAGAAAGTGACTGGCCTGAGATCACCCGGCTGACCTATGACTAGAACTCATGGTCTCATGGTTTCTAGCCTGCTGCCTTAACCACTAGCCCAAACTGGGTTTTTAAAGATACTATACAGTAATAATAATACATGATAATCCTGCTAGGAGCAAATCTGTATGAATACCATTTTTCCAGCTATAACCTTCCTCTGTTTCAAGTCTAAGTTCCAATTTTGATTCAGAACAAAGCAATCTAAAAAATAGTATTTATCTCCTATATATATATAGCCCTGAGACTGCTGATTTTAGGAATGGATTTCCAGTATTGATACTGGACTTTTCACAGTGCACAATGCTCCTAAATTCTGCTCTGTTCTTAATATCTCCATTATTCCCTCCTATGCTGGAAATGTCCCTGACCTTACTTGGACCTCTGCTCCTCTTCTAATTGATTTCTCTCTCCTTACCCCAGTTCTTGTGTGTATCAGACGAATGATTGTTTGCCTGCTTTTAAATCCCCCAACCGTACATTTGCACCGCCACCTCTCCAGTCACACCCACCTTAATCAGTGCAGATCGAAAGCCAAGGTTATTTATAGACAGAGACCAACCTGCCAGTCAGAGGTTATTAAAAAATAGCACAGGAACTCAGTAGGAAGATTCCATCCCGTTTTCCTTCTCCTTCCCTTTGTCACCTGTTTTCCTTTTGGCAGGTACCGTTGGACCAAGGATGGGGAACAGTTTGATCCAGAACAGGTGCGAGGGATAAAACAGTTGGAAAATTCAGGGACTCTGATCATCCATGCAAACAATGGGAATGTGCCAACTAGGTTCAATGGGCTGTATCGGTGTTATGCCAGCAACATATTGGGCACAGCCGTGAGTTCCGAGAGCCGCATCATTGTTGAGAGTGAGTACCTCTTTGCCTCCCCCATGGTGTCCTTCCTGCTTCCCCCTCCCTCTTTTATAAGTGTGCCCACCAATTCTCTGCCCTCCCTCAGCTCTGCATCACTTGCACACACCCATTTGCACACACACTCTCGCACAAATATTTCTCATTCTGGCTTTGCTGATGAAGCTTATTTTAGGGCCCACAATCATGAAGCTTAAGGTGTCTACACACAAATATACCCCCCTTCCAATTTTTTGAGAAATAAATTTCTCCCTCCTTCTTGCCATAAATGTCTATGCCTGGGTCTTTTTCCCTTTTACCTGCCTGGACTCCCCGGAGTGCAGTCGGTCGCTCTTGTTCCCATGGATACAGTTGTCATGGTAGCATTGTGTCATGTGATGTAATTCCCAGCCCCTCCTTCTCCTGCCTTCTTTCTCTGCTGCTCAGCCTTGCTTTCTGTACGTCTGTCAAGGAAGAAGGAAAGATTTAAAAGCTGGAGGGGTACAGGAAAGGAGACATTCACTGATATCAGAAAGGATGTATTTTTCAGCACTAATAGTGATGATTTAAGAACATCCTCTCTTTGTTCCAAAATTGCAGTGATCCTTTATTCTTCATCTCGGCTGAAATTCTCAAAATAAATCTGCCTGCTGTTAATCATAACAATGCGATTGCTGTTACTATTGAGGATGACTTATTAATAAAGATTTCAGAAATCAAGTATGAGTTAAGAAGTCCTTGGCTCAACAAGAGTGTATAAATGACTACTACTTCTCTGAGACAACAGATGGATTGGTAAACTGTCTCGACTTTAATTGGCTGAGTATGGCAAAGCATCTCCACTCACTGAGTAATGATCACAACCCTGTTAAAATACATTTTTTCCTGAGGCACAGTGAATAACTGGATTCATTATAAACCTAGCTCAGAGGACTATGCAGCCAATTCCTCTCCATGTATAGTAATTCCCCTTCACACACACACACCCATTCACTAATTGCGTCTATCCCTGCTTCATTGCCTTCCAGATGCCCCACAGTGGCCAAAGGAGGAGGTGGCACCCATCACAGCAGAAGAAGGGACCCACACAGTCTTACCCTGTAACCCACCCACCAGTGCCGATCCACCGAAAATCTACTGGCTCAACAGCAGTGAGTATTAGAAACTCTCTTTTCCAAAGACTGTGAATTTGATTGTGACAGATCACAACACGTGGACTGATTACTTTTCTCAAAGAACTAGAAGAGCTGGCAGTAAGCCATGTGCTTTGGACGAATGGCAAGAGGTTCCCAACAAAAATGAAGGGATCTGGAAGTGTTTGATGGATGGGGATGGTAAATGGGTAGGTGAAAGTAGGTGAAGGGTAGGTGAAGATGGAAGAATGGCAATATTGGCAGACATGTTTTGCAAATAAGTGGCCCCAGGTAATTCTTTGATCATGTCATTCAAGGAAGATGTTGAACTCTTACAGATAATATGATTAAAGATTAAATCTGATTAAAGATAATCTGATTAAAGATACAGAATCAGATAAATGCACTATGTGTGGTGTTTTGCTTTGAACTGCCTGCTGGATCATTTCAGAATATATTACATGCCAACCTGTGTAATAGTCCCAGAACATATAGTGAAGCAAGAGAGAGGCAAGGCTGTCTATAAAGTTTTAGGAGACATGTTCTTGTTGGAAAGAGAAGGTTTGACTGGAAAGAATGTGGGTCCAATCTTCCACTCTCAGGGATTAATTTACACTCTGGTTACTCCTAAGTCTTTGGAACTTGTTCTGGAAGTCAAAATCCACTTTTGAAACACAGGAAAGAATGGCGTTCCTCTGTTGTGACCACCTCCTCCAAAATCTCCATGTGAAGATGATCATTATGACTTAGAAGGAATAGAATAACTTTGCTTTCTTTCCTCTCATGGATGCTTGGGCCAAGAAGCAAAGTGGTTTGGCATTTGGCTGTCTTATGATAATTATTTCTGCTTTGCTGTGTCTCATTTGCTTCTTCTTCCCATCCCTCTTTCTGCAGAGATTGAGCACATTGCCCAAGATGAACGAGTCACTGTAGGCCAGGATGGAAACCTCTACTTTGCCAATGTACAGATGAAGGATAGTCAACCTGACTATATCTGCAATGCCCATTTCCAAGGTCCCCGACTCATTATCCAGAAAGAACCCATTGAACTAAAAGTCATCCCAAGTAAGTCTTCAGGAACCCTATGTTGAGGTGCTCCATGTGGGGGAGTGAGGAAGTAGTTGGCTATTGCAGGAAGATATCAGCCACATTTTTTTATCCTGATCTTCTGCCCACCTAGCTTAATTTATGATCCTAACATTTGAATTCTGAAGTTCTTGTGGAAACCTGCAAAATTACGAGATGAATTCTTGCCTGAAATCTTTATTAGACTCTATCCATGGATTTTGTTGTAGGTTATCAGTCATTTGCTTTAAATTTAGTATTTCAGTTTTTCCCAATCTCCAGATGTGTTGGATTTCCATGGGAGTTACAGTCTAAGCATCTAATGGACAATACATTGAGCAATGCTGCAGCACTTGGTTCCCAATATTGTTCTTGGATGTTTCTCACTTGGTATCTTACGGCCAGTATTGCACAGTGTTGCTGTCCATTGAATCATAAAACTGGAAGTGCTCATCTAGGTTGTTGGTTAACTGATCAGTGCTGGCACCCAAATGAAAATACCCCATTTAATTGTTGCCCAACTTCTGACTGAACACATCCACAAAAGAAAATTCTTCAGGCGATTAATTTCATTATCAAATAGCTCTTACCTTTAGGAATGTTTATATAACATTGAACCCAAATCTGACTTCCTGTAATTGAAAGACTGTTATTCTGTCTTTCAATTCTGTTCTGTATTCTGTGTCCTGCATTATCTTCCTCAAGGACACATTAGTCAAAATGCACCTGATCAATGTAGAATGTAGAATAAGGTAGAATGTTTCTTTTTCTTTTTAACTTGGGAAACTGCCTTTAATATTTGGCAGCAAAAATCTATTGCTCCCTTAGGGAGCTTAGAGATAAATGAATCAAAGAAGTGGAGACAGGGTTTGTGAAATAACCAGTGATGAAATTATGAAAATTGAGAGGCATATTCATGCAAAGTTTAAAACTCTGAGAAGAGCTTTGTAGCAGTGAATTATGGAAGAATGTTATGTATTATTTATTATCATTACATAATGCTCAGCAACTAAATGATTTACCAGAGATAGCAAGAAACTACACCAAAGATGAAGACTTAGAGAAGTGATGTGTATAACCCTTTTGTAGGTTCCTAGCAATGACTGAGACAAGAAGCTGATGAATAAAACTGGAGACACTAAATTCTAGTCTTCGTGATCACAGATCTAATTGAGGGAACTTTCAGCTGGTCTCTTATCTCTCTGTCTAGTATATTACATCAAGCTGTTGTGAATGTTAAAGAGGAAGAAATATCCAAGAGAATTGCTAAAGCTGCCCGGAGTTGCTTTTCAGAGTGAAATAGGCAGCATATAAATGGAATGAATGAATGAATGAATGAATGAATGAATGAAGGAAGGAAGGAAGGAAGGAAGGAAGGAAGGAAGGAAGGCAGGCAGGCAGGCAGGCAGGCAGGCAGGCAGGCAGGCAGGCAGGCAGGCTAGGGCATAACCTCATTTAGAAAGCTTAGAAAGTTGAAGAAGGCTTTATGAAGGAGTGTGTGTGTCAAACTGCCTGTAAGTTAGTGGAGCCAATGACATGCTCTTTACCCTCAGAATATGAATATAAAGTCAGTCAAATGCCAAACGTTCTGCAACTCTGTTGGCCTAGGCCATCTGTACAGGTTTCTGCTGCTTTGTGGTCTTCTTATATCAAGTAACTCTTTTCTTCTCTCTCTTCCACAGCCAACAGTTTCTCATACCAGAAACCAATTCTAATTGTGCCAGAGACCACACGCAAGAGCTACGTGGCCTTGTTAGGAAAGCCTTTGATACTAGAATGCATTGCTGCAGGACTGTAAGTATTTGGAGATATCTGCCAGCAAAAATAAAATATCTATGGCAATACGATCCTATATCTTTCTAATGCCACGAGCCCAGAGAGACTTCCTTGCACAGGGAGCTTAAGTGTACAAATGGATGAACATGAACGTTAGCCAAAGAACTGCTAGTACAGATTTGAACGATTCTTTGCTAAACCCATAAACTGATGACTTGCAAACACAACTGAGCCCAAAATTTGTTAACTGAATTTTGCGACCTTTCTTGCCACAATTGTTAAGTGAATCACTGCAGTTAAGTTAGTAGCCTGGTTGTTAAGTGAATCTATCTTTCCCATTGATTGAATGGGGAATGGGTGTAAAGAATGGGAGAGCTGGGTATACCTCTTGGGTATGATAACAAAAATGGCCAATGAGGTAAGAGTACATCTTGATTTTGGTAGCTGTTTCTAATGCTATCCCTAATGTTATCCTCATTCTCTTGTGGACAGGCTGGTAGATAGGAGAGACTTATATCTGTATGTGTGTTTGAAAGGGAATGGATATGTTTTAAGGGGTTGTGACTTCTGATTTTCAATTGTTGGGAAAAATACAGCTTGGGATTTCATTTTTGCTCCTTACTGATTTGGAGAGGCAGTGGAAATCTCTAATCCAAAGTCATTCTCTCCCCCCCCCCCCATTTTTGACTGCATAGAAATTGCCCCATCCTTTGGATGGCCTTGGAAGTATTTATTTAAAACATTTCTATAGCTCCCTGACTTATAGCCAACTCTGGGTGGCTCCCAATCAAGTAGGATAGAATCAGAGATTTAAAATCCAAAATACATCAGCAGTAATTAGAAAAACATTTTGTTCATCTGCTACTCCAGGGACACTCAGCTCCTCCTGCCATTCAGCTGCTGGTTTGATGATGAGAAGGAAAACATCAGCAGAGAAGTGAAATGATGCCCTTTGATTACATGCTTAGTAGTGGTTTAATTAACAAACAAGCAATAACGAGCGGACTGAGGAAGCAAAACAGCCTGGTGTCTTGCTGAGGCAGTTGGCAAGCCAATCCCCACTCTGCTATGAAGCTCACGTTTCTCTAGGCCAAATTCACAGGTTTCTTATGAACATCAAATGAATATGGTAGGAGCTGAGTGTCTAGTGAGCTGATTGTCTGAGAATCATCTACTTCTCCATCATGACACCAAATGCATTTAAATCAGTGAGATAATTTAATCATGGCCCAAGTCAGCTTTCATTAATCTAGCACTTTCCAGATGTATTGGACCACAACTCTTGCCATCCCCAGACAATGAACCTCTAGGGATCTAGATGATGGACTTTGGAATCCAAGAAATCCAAAGAGTGCTAAGTTGGGGGGAAAAGGACTTAACCGATTTGACTGATATCACTAGTATTACCCTCTTGATCCAGATGCATCTGGTGAGTTCTAAAGAAAAAAATATTTCAAAGGTAATAAAGGCAATTCCTTTACAAATAAATACATATATATATATAAATACATTCTTTTAAAAAAGGAAAAAAATATCCAGAAACCTCACAAAATGTAAGTGCCCCTCGCTGCTTTATGTACAGGAGAAAAATGCCTCTTCTAAGATGATGAATTCTCCCATTTGCAATTTTTATATGATCTTGTTTAAAACATAATTTCAAATAAAATTCTTTTTAACTGATCAAAGTAATTTTAAGCAGTGACCTAGATCAGTTACAGTCAACTGAGTTAGAAGCCAATTTTATACACATTCTTTGTCTTCTTCCCTTTCTCTGCAGCCCTACGCCATCGGTGGAATGGATCCACCTGAACAGACTGAACCCTTCACCTGGGGTGACCTTTGAGAACTACAATAAAACCCTTTGCATCCCAAGTGTGACAGAGGATGATGATGGAGATTATCAGTGTATTGCTCGTAATGAGCATGGCAGCATCCGCCACACCTATACCGTTAATGTTGAGGGTATTTCCATCCCCAATTTTAATCCAGTAGGGCCGATAGGATAAAAATGGGAAAGATTTGGAGTAGTCAGACTGGCGAGTAGCAAGATTTCTCTTTTGAGAAAAGATTATGGTGAGATTAGTAGATGTTACAACACAATATCACTCCAAATTCCTTTCTCCTATAGGCTACCATTTGATGTGATATTATTAGGTTGTGTTTCTCTCACCAAATGACATTCAGTTGCGTGCAGAATTTCAAGTGGAATGGAGGCACAGCGTAATTATGTCATATACTGTGATTTAGGATGTTAGCAAGAAGCGTGGAAAAAAAACAACCAGGGAGGCAACAGCCATTTAAAAAAAAAAAAAATTAATATAAACATTCCATCTTCCATTAAACAGTGTGTCATCTGGATACAAATATCTCTGTGCAATAACAATCAAAATTTACTACAGTATACATTATATTGGTATTAATTTTCTAATCTTACAATAATAATATTGCATATAGTAAACCTATTCGTTTCTCCCTCTTAGCATGTCTTCTAATAAGAATATAATAATATTAAACATAGTAAACCTAATAGTCATCATATTGTATACATAGTAAACCTAACAGTCATCATATTGTATACATCTCTATCTTAACATACTTTCTATATTTCACTAATCTCCTTTTATTAACTTTCATTGCTCTTCTCTAACCATCAGTAAAATAATTCCCATGTCATATAATATTCAGTTGGTTTTTTCTCCTTAATTGCAAGCGTTAATCTGTTCATTTCTGCACATTCTAATATTTTTCTAATCACATTCTCATAAATAGGAATCTCTTCATTTTTCCAATTTTGTGCAAATACAATTCTAGCTGCAGTTAACACATGGATAATTAAATATGCATTCCCTTTACTATAAGTTTCAGGTAGGAACCCCAACAAAAATATTTCTGGTTTTAAGTCAGTTCCCTGCTTTAGTATCTCTTCCAGCCACATGTGTATTTTTGTCCAGTATATTTTTGCTTCTACACATGTCCACCACATATGATAATAAGACCCAGGTATCTGGTGGCACTTCCAACATTAACTGACTTATCTTTAAACATCTTTGCTAATCTCGCCAGTGCAAAGTGCCATCTATAAAACATCTTATACAAGTTTTCTTTATATGCAGTTGACATTGTTAATTTATAATTTCTGCCAATTATCTAGTTTTATTGTGTAACCAAAGTTTTTTGCCCATACTATCATTGTCTCCTTCACTTGTTCCTCTTCCAGTTTAATGCCCAGTAAGTAGCTGTACAATTTTTTTATCAATCTTTCTTCTGTCCCTGTTAATATCTTATCTAATTCTGTTAGTTCTTTATAGAAACCATATAATTTAGCATCTTTCTCATATCTAGAATGTATCTGCACTTGCAAATACCATGTCATATCGATCCCTTGATCTCTCAGTTCTTGTTTAGTTTTGAGCTCTCCCTTTTCATTCAAAATATCTTTGTATCTAACAATATTTCCCATATTAATAACATTTGGATGTATCAGTGCTTCCATTGTTGAAAGCCAAACTGGTATCTTCAAATAGTGCTGCTCTCTAATTTTCTCCCATACTAACAATATGGTATAAGTATATATTACTTATATAATATCTTTGAAAGTAACCATGTATCTTACTTTTCCGATATCACAGGAAGGCATACCAGACCAGTTGCAGATCATGTCCCTCCAGAGTCAATAATCTTGTATTCCTCAATGCACTCTTTCACTCTTTCATCCATGTTAGTACCGCTGCCTGATAATACAATTCCCAATTTGGTAATCCAAAACCTCCTCTATTTCTTGAATCCTGCAGCATTTTTAGGCTAATTCTTGCTTTTTTCCCTTGCCAAATATATTTTAATATTATTTTGTTAAGTTCCTCAAAGTATTTTCCCCCCAATTTTTATCAGAATTGTTTGGAATAAATACAATAGTCTCAGAAATATATTCATTTTAATTGTAGCTATTCTTCCTATCAACAATAATTGCAGGTTTTTCCATTTTTCCAGATCTGTTTTAATTTGTTGCATCAATTTATGATAGTTATCTTCCTTAATCGTTGCACATCATGCTGTCAGTTGAATCCCTAAGTATTTTATTTTCTTAGTAATCTGAATATCTATACAATAAGCATGAGTCATAAGCAAGTGTTGAAGAATGAATCCTGACCACGCTTTTTTTCCTCCACAAGATCACAGAAGGTATTTACAGTATCCAAGGTTTGACAAAGGTGTAACACTACCTTAAAAAGTAATTATTAAACCTGTTATATGTATTTGCTGATCATATCTAGTCCAAATGAAATCATTAATTTTATTCATGGTTCTAACAAAAATTCATTTACCATTTGGGGGATTTGCAGTCCTAAAGTTCTAGAAGCTATTATTAAATCCTACACATTGTGCATGCCTTCCTCTTGGCATGATACAGCAAGGAGGAAGAAAGAATGAGGAAGGACTCTTTTTTTATCATCCGTTATAATAAAAGGGGCAATTATTGCATGATAAATAATTCTTAACATTTTATACATTTTTCGAATGTAGAAAGATTTTTTTAAAAAAATGTTAGCATGAAGGGAGCAATCCATACTGTACTGAACCTTGCCTTCAGGGTGAAGCAAATGTGAATTTGCTTATGTAGAGATAATTTTAAAGTCATTTAGAAATCAGAGAGAGAATAAATGTATGTCTGAAAGGAGCTTACTGCTTCAGGTCAAAAAAATGTTCACAGTGATTCCATCTGGATTGGACACTTTTTTTGATTTTATGTCCTTTAAAGCATGTCTTATCTCTGACAGCTCTATCAGATATTTCTTGCTCTTCCACCGATTAAGTTTTTAGAAACCACAGGTAAGTTAATCTGCTTCCATCCACCCATTAATCAGATGGCCAGGGGAATAGCTGGGGTGGGGGCAAAAGAGGAAGGCAAGCTGTGTGACATTTATGGTAATAGGGCTTCAACGAATGGACCCCTTTCAGTTAATGATTTCTTCTTTTTTTACATCCAGGCGTGAGATTAGATGGCTGGGGCTTGTTCTGCAGACTGGATCAATTAAGTAGTACCAGCACAGCTCTTTCAAAGTATAGCGATGTTATGCAAATGTGGGATATTAGCAGTAATAGGACTTTAGTCAATAGAGAGTTTGGTGCGGTAGTGAAGGCGCCAGGCAGTTAGTTGTAGCCCTGTCTTAGGCATGAAAGTGAGCTGGGTGACTTTGGGCCAGTCACTCTCTCTCAGCCCAGGTTCGGCCAATTCCTGTCGCTGCCAACGGATCAACACTTCAATGATCTGAATAAATGTGGATGCTGCAAATGTAGGAAAATATGAAGGACAGAGGAGGAGGAGGAGGAGGAGGAGGAGGAGGAGAGAAAGAAGAGGAAGAAGGTTGTTTAGTCAATACTCTGCTGTAGTTTCATTTGTAAAAGTGTCAGACTGTGCATATTTTGCTGGGGAGGGGGAGAGAATGGAGGTTGAAAGGCTTTTCAGCCATTGAAGCTTTAGGCTCTTCCTACCGGTGAACATTTATGGCTGCATCTCCCTCTTTTTTGCCCCCTGCTTATCTGTGTATGTGCTTTGTTCGTTTTCCTAAAATATTCCTCCCTCTCATTCCCAGGTCTACTGAGATAGGAGTTACTTGATGAACGGCGTTGTGCTGTGTTGTGTTGCATTGCGTTGTGGCATGTGCTTCCTTTACCGTTGACAGTTCATCCAAAAAGGCAGAAGCTATTCACCACTTCAACATCTTGATTGTCACTTTGAGGGCTGGTTGGGGTTCTTTATATTTAACTTTATATTTAACTTAATCTCATTTTCTCCCCCCACTGGGTACCTTGACATCCATTTCAAGAGTTTCTAAATCATTTATATTTTCATCTACCAGAGAGTACACCAGCAAGGCACAGGTTCTTGATATTTTTTAAAAAATCATGTTCATCTTCCGATCCTTCCAATCCTCCTCTTACTTAGTAGAAGACCATCATCCAGCCTTCCATCACCAATCACTTTCTCTCATCAATCCATATGGTTTTCTAAGTAAAATATAGAAACTATTTACCATTGCCTTCTTGCTGTACAATGCTGCATTAGTTGTATCCGTTGTGTCAGCTTGAATACAATGCTGCATTCATAGATTCCCTTGCCACTGGCTAAATTGATCATTTGCTCTAGCATCTCCCTATGTAGCTGCTACCCAGTCTGGTGCCTGCTTGCTTTAGCTGGGTGGCTGAGATGATACCTTGATAACCCCACAACATGCAACGTACTATGATATATAGCATGATACAACATAATAGAATGGACTGGACTCGACTAAAGAATAGAATAGAATAGAATAGAATAGAATAGGATAGGATAGGATAGAATAGAATAGAATAGAATAGAATAGAATAGAATAGAATAGAATAGAATAGAATAGAATAGAATTTATCAAATACTTCCTATCTCCATCTTGGCATACCCTGCTGATATTCTTCGCTCATCCCTTCCACAAACTCCCCCCCCCTCCCATTATCACCAGGAAGAGGCAACCCAGCAGGACTTGAGGGGAAATAAGAATTTATACTATTGTAGAGTTATTTCTGTTTTGCAGCATGTATGCCTTTCAGTTGTCTTTCTCCGAGGGCTCCTTTAAGCATGGAATTCTTTTTTATGATGCCAATTGTTATTAAATGCCTATAGAATTTATGCCTAGAATAAAAACAATAGATTCAAGGATACACATCGCTGTGCTTCCTCAATCTCTCTCTCCCCCTCCTTCTTCCATAAAATACTGGGTCAGCTTCTTTGAATAACAATTGGGGTCTTGACACATCTTGTATATGAAAACAGCTGTGCTGCATTCTGAAGAACATTTCTGCAATATAACTCCTCCTCGACTTACAGTCACACATAGGACCAGAATTTCCATTGTTAAGCCAAGCGGTTGTTTAAGTGAGTTGGGCCCCATTGTATGGCCTTTTTCTTTGGTCACGGTTGTTAAGCGAATAACTTCAGTCATTAAATGAACCGTGCGGCGGTTAAGCAAATCTGGCTTCTTCCATTGACTTTGCTTGTTGGAAGCCAACTGGGAAGGTGGCTGGTCACGTGACCCTGGGATGCGGCACCCATCGTAAATCCATGCCAATTGCCAAGTGCTTGAATTTTGATCAAGTGGCTATGGGGATGCCATGACTGTTGTAATGTGAGGACCAGTTGTAAGTTCACTTTTTTTTTTAGAGCTGTTGCAACTTTGAACAAGTGATTGTAAGATGAGGGCTACCTGTATTTTTACACCTTGTTCCCATGTCCGTTGTAAAGCAGTTCTCCTCCTATTGAGGTCTTCTGTTAGTGCACAGGTATCTCATGGACCCTTGTAAATTTTGCTCGTGGTTTATCTCGGTAAAAAAGACCATCAGGTACTGTAGCCTGTTAGTTTTGGAAGTCATAAAATAACCCTTTGGATATTCTCCAGCTCTTGGCATTTCTTTAGGTGAATTTTTCACCACAGGGGTTTGTCAGCTGAACATTCTGCTTTGTTTCTTTTCCTCCTGAAGTTTCTTCCCACAATTTTTCTGCATTGCTGTGTAATTATGGCTAACCGCCAATCCTTGTTTTTAAATCTGCAGTCTGCCCTTGCAATCTCTGCCCTTTACAAAAACCCCAATGTGACAGCATAACTTCTAATTCTCCTGAAACTCTAGTACAATAGTGTAATTTCACACAGATGTACATGTAATTTCTAGATATTTTTTTTTAAAAAAGCAACTCTTGAAACAACTAGGTTGTCTTTTTCCCACGGTTGGCTTGGGTCATGTGCTAGCAGCAAAACCCAAGATATTTAATTGTGCAAATCTCATCTATCAGAAATTGGCATCTGGTACTTGATTGCACTAAGAAGACAGAAATATTCGTCTTCATGTCTATTTGCCAAACCTCAAACATAAAATGCTGATATTGTGATGTTCAGAAACAAAAGAGACTCACAATACCTGAGGCCACAACCAGGTTTTCTCAGTTGGACCTTATCCCCAGACAGGAACATCACTTTGCCATGTTTATTCATGTTTACTCCTCCTCTCTCTCCTCTTGGGGTTTTAGAGTCATTATGGACCTTTCAATCGAATAGAAGAGGTAAAAATCAGTTCCGCAATTCACATGGATGAAAAATATCATATGCTTAAGATAAAGCTTCAAGCATAACTGGGTGACCACCATGGATTAATCAAAAGTTTCCAGAGAAGGAGATTCTACAACTATGTTGGCCAGCTTATTTTGATATTAGGTGGCAGCTTTTGCTCTACACTTCGAAGGCATCCTTCATCTCTGTAGAGTTACTCTCTGTAGGAGAATAACTAGTACTTCTAGTCTTTGGTTACAGTTATGGGGCATCCCAAGAGACACTTCTCGTTATATTAGTTAATGCTTTCAATATATTAATACATTAATTTACAAGGAGATACATCAGCATCAAAAGAATTGATGGCAAAGTCAACATGCTTCTACCTAATATTTTACTGAGACCATCTGGTTTGGTTTTTTTCAATCAACCTATTGAATGCTAGACAGTGAATAATTTTTTAAAATAAACATAGTGACGGGTAAGTTTGTCTTACATCAATATGAGGTACGTATCACACATATTTTAATAAGTCCATCATGTGACAGACTTCGAGGCTCTGTGATGGCCTCTTTGAATAAGGGATTCCCCCCAAGATGAAACTAAGGCTACCCTAGCTATGCTGAAAAAAAAACACCCCAGGGGACCATTCAGACACTGCAAGGATTTTTCTGAACCTTTTCACACCAGTGAGAGGTTATTTGCGAGTTGGTGGCCCATAGAGTTGCCACAGTTACCCCGGGTTTTTGGGGGTCTGCTTTTTGGGTCTTGTCCAGCTGTCTTGCCATTTTTTTCCCCCCAGATTTTCCTGTATGACAGGGGTGTCAAACTTGCGACGGCACATTGTCATCACTTGACGGATCACAAGTTCCCCCCCCCTTGCTAAACCAGGGTGAGGGGTGGGGGTGGGCATAGCCAGTGTGTGACGCACGTTGTGTTACTCAAATGCTTTCCTGTGTTTCTGGATTTCTCAGCAGACGCCAAAGACAACTGTATCTAACTGAAACACATTTTTTTTAAAAACCCCATAAATATTGATTGATCTGAAGTTCTGGAAAGCCAGCAGCTGCAAGGTTCAAGCATAAAATACCAGAAAAAAAAAAAGAGGAAGCTGGTGTAAAGTGAATGTTTGAAAACAAGAATGTCTGAGGTTACCAGAGGTTGTCTGTGGCAAACATGCACAAAATCACAAGACAGAGAAATAATGGCAAAATGCGTCATGAAAACAAGTAGAATTGATTTTCATGTGGGTGGGATTGTTTTGCATGCAAATCTGTGGTTTCAGTTTGCAGGCATATTTCCAGTGGGTCTTTTCCCAGGGGGTGCCCTCCATGGAACTGGGATTGCAGTTCCTAGAATTGTCAACCAACCGGACTGAAGATCAGATTAGCTGAGATAGCTGGGAGTTGTAGTCTGCATTCATGTCATTTCGTGATGTATGGTTGGGGAAGACTGATTTAAACTAATGCAATAAAACTTTACAGACTTTCTTTTCTTTCACATTTTTAAAATTAAATCTGGGCATCAGCATAAGATTAATCCACCTTCATATATGTTCTTTTGAAGGTTTATAGTAATTCTAATTTGGATGTAATAGCCTTTAAGGAGGATTTCAAGCATGCAATATATTTAGCATGTTTATCTTTCTTTTGGACATTAATATTGGGGCACAGGCAGGATATTTATTTCCAGAACACAATCCTGGTCCACATTTTTTTTTGGGGGGGGGGTTTCTTAGAGAAGATGCTTTAGAAAGCCCAGCTCTAACTTGAAGAATCTCCACTCCACTTTTCCTTGATCCCCTTCTTTAATCTTTCTGCTGAGGTTCAGGCCATTTGTATCATTTATACGTTATAATGTATGTACATTTATCCATATTTAGTGCTTTAGGTGGTGCAATGGCTTAGCGGTTAAAGACGCTGAGCTTGTCAGCTATAGAGCTGACAGCCCTGGTTCGAGACCCAAACTCCACGCAATGGGGTGAGCTTCAGTTACTTGTCCCAGCTCCTGCCCACCTAGCAATTTGAAAGCATGCAAATGTGAGTAGAGAAATAGGTACCACTCTGGTGGGAAGGTAACAGCGTTCCATGCACCTTTGGCCTATAGCCAGGCTGGCCACATGACCACAGAAGAGTCTTTGGGCAAGGCTGGCTCCCTCGACCAAGAAACAGAGATGAGCACTGCGCCCTAGAGTCAGACACGACCGGCAAGGAAACCTATACCTTATAAGTAATGAGACACCAACAGTAAGGAAAAGATAAAATGAGGAAGGACGTGTGGTGGTCACAAACCACCATATTGAGTCGTGGCCTTTGAACTGATTTAAATGGGCTCTTCCCAAGGCCCTAGATGCAAGTTATGCTTGAAATCCAAATGTTGTTGTAGCACCTCAAGGTCCCCTGAGGTTACTTCACAGAAGCAAATTTCCATGTGGGATGTGAGATGGCTGTGATAAATCAAAGGTTTCATTTGGTTCCGCAACCAGTTTTGATTATTCCTGATGAACAATCTCAGAGACAGTCAAAAGTATGGTTGGATGACTCTGTACACAGAAGGCAAGTTTTTGGCTGATGACATTTCATGCAGTGACTGCTGTTTCCACTGATGATTTCAATAGGAAGTTGATTGGGTCATTTTGAGGAAGCCATTAGGATCACATCAGCTATCAACTCTATTGAAACAAAATGACATTTTTGATCAATGCCATCTGAAATGGGGAATGTTATTCTGCATTTCTCCCTGACTCCAGACAATTAAATTCAGCTGTCAAAATTAAGCGAAAAAGTTTCCAGCTTTTTTTTTTTATGACTGTGATTTTTTTTTTTCCTTTCCACCTAGCCATTTGGTAAGGAAATTGCTAAGACCTTAGATCTGTTCTGTTTACTAGTAAGTGTGATGAAAAGAGTAATTAGTTACACCTCAACGACCTCCAAGCACTCTGATCCTACTTTTACTTTCCTGAAACAGAAGTATCTAAACTGGGAGATGATGGGGGAACGAATCTGACTTCAAGCTATCTTCGTTGCCTTGGATTTCTTGCCTTTACTGGAAAAATTGTCCAAAGGAGTAAATATTTATTAAATTGCTGATGCGTTTTGAGCCACAAAAGTACTCTAAGCAATTTTCAAGAAGTGATGAAAGCAACGTTTTTCAAAGTAGGGAAATAGCCAGAAACAGACAACTGTTGGGATAAAAACATAAACCTCCAGCTGAGCCAATTGCAGAGTCCTGTGCGATCCACAACTGGATTTTCTTTATGAACCCTTTCAAGTGGTGTCAGAATAACGCTCATTTTTTCCTGCATTTCGCTTTGCGGAGATTTTCAGCTGTCCGTTCTAAAAAGCTATTCTTAATATCGATAAAGAGTAAGCATCTCTTTGGAGCTTCAACCTAGGTCCAGACCCAAAGGTATTTTGAGTGGCTGCCGTAGGCAGGAATTTCAAGGAAGAGTCGTCTAAGTGGGATTTTGAAAGCAAAGTCACAGGGAAGAGTTTAACGAACACGCCGAGAGCAGCAGGCGATGGGGTAAAGGTTTTGTCGGTAGCTAGATATTCACTGTAGAGAATGTAATCAGGCAACTGCTGCCTATAAACAAGAACGGAGAAAGAAAGACGGTGTATCTTCACACAGAGGGGAACATGGAACAAGAGAGAGAGAGAGAGAGATTATTAGATTGGAATCCGAGGAAAACACAGGTTTGAGAATCAGCCTTAGCTGTCATTGACTGTCAGTGTTTGTGAAGGCTTCATGCCTTACAATAAAGATTCAGTGATAGCCGTGTCGTGTTGATCTTTGGCCAAGCTTTGTCTTCAAGTTTGGGCTTGTCCTGGAAAAGTTTTGTGGATTATAAGAAATAGAGTCAGGATCAATAACAAGGGAGTAATAATTAATATATATATATATATTTACTGGACTTTATGTGGAGTTAGAGCTCATATGATTTGCAAATGACTGTAAGAGCTGTCTTGAGCAACAGACCCACACGAGAAATTTATTTTTCTCTCCAATTATGGATAAAATACAATCCAAATCTTATTGGAAATTGGAAGTCAAAAAATATCCCTGCGGTGAGATGAGTGGCAAACACATTTAATAAATGAATGAATGACGGAGTAAATGAATGAATGAACGGTTCCTTATAATGAATTATGTCATTGGTCCAGTTGTCTCAGTATTCTTGACACTGATTGGCAGTAATTTCAGGCCACAGTCACTGGGGATTGAAACTGAATCAAATTATATATAAAGCTTTAATCCCGGTGGTGGCTGGAGACCTGATCAATGGATGTTGCTGCTGGATACCAGACTACATTGCCTGATGTGTGGAAACATCTTTTCATTGGGCTAGATTTCTGTTAAAAGCTGCACCTCGTGTATTGCGTGGTCTCTTTGGAGTTTAACAACAGTAAATATTTGTTTTATTTTATTATTCTGCTACTAAATATTACCTAATACATTTTCACATAAACCATCATATCTACCTTATTATAAAGAAAAAGAAAAAGAGAGCAAGGAATGTTTTATATATTGTATATTACCTGAGCTTCTAGAGGGAAGGCAAGATATAAATCTAACCAAATAAATAAAGTAGATATGCTTACATATGAATTCTGTTAAAAGTGCGAGGACTGAACTATTGTGCTAATGCATCCATGGCCTTATTTATTTATTTGTCCCTTTTTTGGGGGGGGGGGGCACCCAGGATTTACATTTGAAGAGACCGTGCATCTTTTCATTTCGATCGTAGCAGCTGTGAGCATGGAATATTTGCTGAGAAGCAGCAGAGACGAAGCAGCTTGTTTCACTGATCGTTTCTTGCAGCACAACGCCATGTGCTGTCAAAAAGGGAAGAGAGCTAAACTGGTCGTAAGGATGTGGCATCATGGCAAAGAACTTTGGGCTCAATTTGAAGTACCGTCCAATTCTTGTTAAAAGACAATTACCCGCTCCTCAAATGCAAATGTCTCCCATTCCAAAATGCCACTTTCTTTTTTTTGTAAAAAAAAAATCAAGTTTATTATTGGCCCTTCAAGCATTTCAACGTGTATTAACGTTCTACCTTTCGACAGCTGCATAAATACGCTAGCAGCATTATCTTCAAGCTGCAGAGTCGGGAGTCCGGACTGAGAGAACGGAGGCTTTTTTTTAAAAAAAAAATAATAATTACATAATGAATTCGGGACTGGGGTCAGAGATTATACTTATAGCCACTCTGCTAGAGCACTGTCGAATTATAGAGGTCCAGCACAAGCGCCAAACCATTTACTCCTCCATAATGCATCAGGAGAATTAGGCAAGGAGTATAATTGACCTCTCACGCTCAGAATCTGCCTAGATACTACCCGGCTCATTTTTAGCTGCTGCGTTAAATTGTTTCTATTGCAATTTGCATGCAACTCTCCCAGCAATTGAAATTTCTGGTATGCTAGTATTTAATCAGGAGTGTGTTTCTTTAGAAAAAAAGGTTGGTGGAGACAGATGGTACTTTTGTGGGGTAAGGTTTATTTATGCGCAGTGGATAAATCCAAGGGCCCTTTTTCTTTTGCATCCAGCTATCGCCTGAACCTGCCCTGTCTCTGTTTTTTTCCCTGACATGTTCTCGTGACATTACCTTTATCTCTTCCACAACTCAGTCCTGAGACATCCTTAACTGCTCCAATATTTCAATAAACAGGCATTTACCCCATGGTAGTTTTGCTGTGGGAGCAGAAGGATGCACTTCAGGGACCATTTGGTTGGTGTCGCAGTCAGGCAACTCCTAGGAATGAAATGAGCCCAGCACCTATTAGCCCCATTGACTTGGGTTCATCTGGACTGTCTTTGAGGCCACTCTGTTTTGGCTAGTCCTGATCTTTCAAACCTGGACCTGCCAGGTATTGAGATGGTCTGCAGCTTGGAGACCTGGATTAACCCGATGAACTGTTTGCAGGGACTGGGTATGTCTAGCCTAATGAAGAAAAGGACTAAGGGTGACATGATAGCAGCCTTCCAACATTTGAGAGGCTGTCACAGAGAAGAGCGGGCCGACCTGTTCTCCAGGGTTCCCTAACGTTTCCAGCTCGGTGGACCAGCGGAGATGGTAGTGATGGGGAAGGGGAGAGGGGATGGTTTGACACGCAGGCACTCGCTGCTTTCACAAACGCAGCTGCATCCATGCAGGCGCACACTCACCCAACACTTCCACCGCCCAGTTCCAAATGGGCTGTAGCCCAGCACCAGTCTGTGGACTGGGGGGGGGAGAGGATTGGGGACCCCTGCTCCAAAGCACTTGAGGATAGGACAAGATGTAACAGACGGAAGATTATTACAGAGAGAACCAACCTAGAATGAAGGAGAAATTTCAAGATAGTAAGAACAATTAATTCAGTGGAACGGCTTGTCTCCAGATGGATGCTCCAACATTGGAGATTTTTAAGAAGAGATTGGACAGGCATTTGTCTGAAATGGTAGAGGGTCTCCTGCTCGAATAGGGGGTTGGACTAGAAGACCTCCGAGGTCCCTTCAAACTCTTGTTATTTTGTATTGTGAGCAGCAGCTGCCCAGTAGCCTTGTCGGCATGATGATCTGTACAATGAAGCAAGAATCTAGGGGTTTCCCTGGACTCACGACTCCTGCTCAAAGGGCAGGTGGCGGTCGTGGCCAGGAGGGCCTTTGCGCAACTGTGAGTTGTGCACCAGCTACACCCTTTCCTGGACCAGCAGTCCCTACTCACAGCCACTCCTGCCCTAGTCACTTCCTGTCTTGACTGTTGCAACGCGCTCTACATGGGGCTGCCCTTGAAGAGCATCCAGAAGTTCCAGTTGGTGCAAAATGCAGCGGCTCGCTCGCATGGTTTTGCGCAGACCCCGGTGTGCATGTGTATCACCTCTCCTGCGGGAGTTGCACTGGTTGCCGACTTGCTTCTGGGTGCAATTCAAGGTGCCGGTTGTCACCTTTAAAGCCCTTCATGGCTTGGGACCAGGTGATCTGAGGGACCGTCTCTTGCCGGTCACATCTACCTGACCCATCAGAGCGGGGAGGCCGGGAATGTTGCGGGTCCCATCCTTGAGGGAGATACACCTGGTGGGATGCAGAAGAAGGGCCTTCTCCGTGGTGGCTCCCTCTCTCTGGAACATTCATTCCCCCAGAGATTAGAATGGCCCCCACTCTAATACTCTTCCAGAAGGCACTGAAGACCTGGTCCTGCCAGCGGGCCTGGGGAACCCAGAGTGGGTTGGAGCCCATTAAATAGCTTGTGTGATCTGCTGTCATCGGGGCGGGGGGGGGAGTTCACGGGCGATTTAAATTTTGTTATATTGTACTATGTTAATTTATTTATTTATTTTTGTTAGTTTTTATTGTTTTAAATGTGGTTTTATATTCCTTAAGCCGCCTTGAGTCGCCATGGGCGAATAGGCGGCAATATAAATTCAATAAATAAATAAATAAATATTAATGATAACAGAATGCTGTGTGAAAGTCAGTTGCTATAACAGATCTAAACTAAAATGAGAAGTATCTGTGTATCAAAAACATAGTATTACTCTCGGATATCGAATAGGATTTATACATGTACATTCTTACATGGGTGAATAAGACCTCATCCTTGATTTCATTTAGATCTTCATTTGGGGTCCAGGCTTCAGCAAAATTCAAAAAATCCCATTTATCTTTGTCACCTTCCGGTGCCTGTAGCTTTTCTTTCTTGCCATTTAATGTGGTACCTGTAACTTTGGCCTAAATAGTAAATGAAAGATTTTTTTTAAAAAAATACCCACATGTTATTATTTGTCTACTTACTGCATACCCAACTTATAATAGGCATTTAAGACGACGAGCAAAACATAACATGACACTCAGAAATAAAAATTAAAAGTCTGGTTTTTAACAATTGTGTCTCTGTAAATTTCCAAAGCAAGATTTCAAGAGAAAATATTCCATAATGTTCCACTGGAATACTGAATTATCACCTACTACTTCAGATATCGCTCCCCAACACCCAAACTACTCTCAGAACCACCATCAAAATTAGCAGCAAAATAGCTGATTTTCAGCTATGCAATTCTTACATTTTCCTGCCTGTTGAAATCAAAATGGACTTATTAAGTCACAGGGACATAATTAACACCCTGACTTTCCCTAAAAAGAGATGAGAAAGTTTGACTGTAATCATTTGACACTGCCAGGCCTTTTCTGGGCCTAGAGAGCTAATATAATGATAAAGTGCCAAGCGCCAAGGAAGGCTGCCATTTCTCAAAACATATCATCCAAAATGATTTACCGTTTTCAGAATAACAACTTTCTAGTTTCTATTTTAATCACCCTCTAAAGAACCTGGGAAGTCTGCCTCTAAGAGCATATAATTCAATATTATCTTTTAAAAAATAAAGGAACAATTATTCCTTATTTCTACTTCCTAGGAGCCTCAGAGAGAGGCTTATAAGCAACTGCAAACTTACCCTAGCTTAATGTTAATGTATGAAATTTCTCTTATATTAAATCTTAAGTATGTGACTAAACTCAAGTTCCACGGCTCTAATAATTTCCCCCTGCATTATTTACCATGCTTTGCAATAAATTATGGAGAACATGAAAACTTGCATATTATTTTGTGACCTCTGAGTTGCACTAATAAAATTTTTGTTTTAGTACAGAATCTGCAGAGATGACAGATAGAGCATCCCAAATAATCTGACAGTTCTTGAATTCTATAGCTCAACAAATTCTTTTTTCATTCCAAGGGTCTTCATTTCAGGTCTTTAATGTCAGATTAAGATAAATGAAGACAAAACATGGAACATTTCCAAGGGTAAAGGCTGCTTCTTATTATTGTCTGACTGCATCTTCCAAGCTCTAATTACCTACATAAATATTTCCTCAGCTTCACCAGCCTCATGCTTTCAGAACTGAAACACTTCTGCTTTCTAAATTGTGGGTTCAGAGGCTCCTAAGGAAAGTTTGTAGCACAGAAATTTTTACGTCCCATTATGTTTCTTCAGATATATAATACTCTTCTTAAGAATCAAAACCAAGCAAAACTTGAGAGAAAAAAAGATTGGGGAGGAGGAGGGGAGGACCAGCACCAAATGTACAGGTAGTCCTCAACTTATGACCACTGTTGAGTCTAAAATGTATGTTGTTAAGTCAGAAATTTCTTAAGTGAGTTTTGCTCCATTTTACGACTTTTCTCGCCACATTTGCTAAGTGAACCACTGCAGTTCTTAAACTAGTAATACGGTTGGTCAGAAAGTCGGCAATGGGGACCACCTGACTCCGGGATATGGCAACCGTCATAAATGTGAGTCACTTGTCAAGCATCCGAATGTAAATCAGGTGACCAGGGGGGATGCTGCAATGGTCCTATGTGTGACAAATGGTCACGAGTCACTTTTTAAAATGCCGTTGTAACTTTGAACAATCACTAAATGAACTGTTGCAAGTCGAGGACTACCTGTGTACACCAATCCAGTACAAAATCTGTAGCATCTGGGACTTCCAATATTTAATCATACCTTACGATTCAACATTGCCCACATTACAGAGTCTAATGTTCCATTTGCAATAAGATAATGGATATTCACAGAATTACTCTGTCCTATCCGATGAGCTCTGTCTTCTGCTTGCTTTATATGTCCAGGGTCCCAATATAGTTCAGCAAAAACAACATGAGTGGCAGCGGTGAAGGTTAAACCCTAAACATAATGAAGAAACAAATACTTATATATCATTTATCAAACAGGCAGCAATCGATGCCTTTTGTCAGCTTAAAGTTTCCTATAGAAATTTCGGGGAACATTTAGTGTTGAAACTAGAGAACATCATTCCTCTTTGTCTTGCCTCACCAAGTTTTGTCTTTTGTGTAAAAAATTCGCTCAAAAGGCCTAACAAGTTGGGGCAAAAGGCATTTATAGTTGGAATTCTTTTTTTTTTGCAATAAATTTTTTATTTTATTACAGTTGGAATTCTTGTCTGACATCTCATTCTGTCTCTCCATTAACTGAAATAGCACTGCTAATTTCCCCCCCCCCTCCCTAATGAAGCTCTTATCTCTGTAGCTCATTCCTAAATATATCATAAGAAATTGTATTATATAAACAGACATACTACCGGTAATTCATAAATGATGTGCTCCTATGTATTTTGCAAATAACATTAGTTTCTGGATCAGCTCTACATTATAGGACTGACAAAAAAACCTATTAACTGGAATAGAACAAGGGCAAAGTAAGGAACAGATGCATAGCACTTCAGCTAAATTCTTTAAAATAATTTAAGTTCTGGAAAAACGTATTCTCTGATAATAGAAAAATAAATGGTTAAATCTGCAGATACATATGAACAAAAGTAGGTGACAATGCAGACATATACTAGTAGCTGTGGTCCACACTGTAATTTGTCAATATGTTTGAATTTCTGGGTATGATAACATCCCTACTTGAAATTTTAGTTCTTTTTTGGGAAGTGTTGATTGGTTCCACAATCATTTGGCTTTATTTTAGCCTCCCCAAATGGAGGCAACAGCAGTTATCTGGCTGTTAGTGACTAAATTTCAGAAGTTGTTAGTTTAGTCTTACTATATATAGTGCTTAGTAAAAAAAAAGTTACAGAATTTTTGCAAAAATGTTGCAATGTGTTAATTCTGACATCTATCATTTGCTAAGCCTGCTGGAATTCGCTTAAAAAGAAATTAGAGTTGGAAATTCTGCATCCTGAACTTTCCTTCTGAAATTGGAATTGCTCCTACTTATTCAGCTAAGATTTAGATTAACAGAAAAAAAAATAAAGGAGATTTTGAGTTCTCCTTCTCTTTATACTCCACATTCAACTCCATTGTGAACCTGGCAAACATCATCATCTTTCTAGCCGTGAACATGCTATGTGTAGAAATTCAGGTGTGGAATTTATTCAGCCTCAAAGCTTTTAAAGCATTTTCTCATACTGAATTTGAAAATGATTTTACCAGTATTCTATATCAGGGAACAATTTTAAGGTGCATTTAAGTAATATACTTACCAAGTTTAAATCTATGCAAATGGATTAGGAAATGTAAGCCTGCTATCCTAAAACAAAAGGATGGGGCTTTATTGTATTTGCTTCTCAGAGGTATATTGACATGCATAATAGTGACTAACGGATACTTTGCCCAACGCCAATTAAGAAGAATTAATTCATAATCTATATGAGCAGTTTTACTTAGACAAGTGCTTACAGATATGGTGCAGGCCTGGTGATGTTCTACCAGTTCACAGAAACAGTTTTTCTCTCCAAGCTGTTGCTTTAATATTTGAACAAACAGAAGGTTTCACATGTGTGCACAGGCACAGAGAGAGAGAGAGAGAGAGAGAGAGAGAGAGAGAGAGAGAGAGAGAGAGAGAGAGAGAGAATG
>JANHFL010003659.1:157192-171830 GCA_032468155.1 Oxyrhabdium leporinum | reverse complement strand
TTGTACCCAGTCGACACACCGTGTAACAGAAGAATTGTTTGGAAATAAAATAAAAAAACTCATTGAAAAAAAACAAACAAACAATGATCATAGCATTCGCACAATCAGGTAATCATAATTTGAGTGTTTGGCAACCGGCATGTATTTATGATGGTTGCAGTATCTCGGGATTATGTGACTGCCATTTGCGACCTTGCCAGTCAGCTTCCAAGAACCAAATGAATGGGACAAACTGGATTCTTTTAACAATCACATGATTCACTTAAGAACTGCAGTTATTCACTCAACAACCGTGGCAAAAAAAGGCTTTAAATTTAGCTGTAACTCACTTAAGAACTGCCTTGCTTAGCAATGGAAATTCTGGTCCCATTTGTAGTTATATGTCATACATGATTAGAGATTTACATTTGGGTTTTGCAAGCCTTTTTATTCTATCCTTGGAGCAGATTGGACTGAAACTGTCCCATATGGTGGGACTGAAGGATGGTCCAGATCCAGCTGCATACATCCTGTTCAACTACCTGAATTTTGCAATGCTCTGCAAACAGTTGTGCCCTGATGGGTCTTTAGGATGGAAGTGTATCTCCATTCCTGTGATATCTTAACTTGAATCTTTTCAGTTCACAGTTATCTAAACATCACACTTTATGAGAAACTTCAGCTGTCTTTGTTTATATCCTGACCCCAGAGATCAAGTGGATGAGTATGCAAGGGATTTTTAATAACATCTTCTTGATTGTGGCATTTCCTCCTGAGAAAGTGTGGTTTCATTTAATAATTTAAATGGGAAGCAAAGATCATTCTGTATCATCAAGCTCTTGATGCTATAAGTTTATCACATCCACATTCCCTTTTGTGGTTTATTTATTTATTATTAAACATGTACTTTGCCGTTAGGCATCTGTAAGCACTTAAGGCAGTTTACAGCAATACAGATAAGTTGCTTATGTGTAAATATGTTAAATTGCTATTACTTTGCTGGTTGGCTTCCTGTGCCGTTCAAAATCATTTGGTGAATTTTCCTTTCTTTAGCTTTTCATGGGTGCCAGTGGTCAACTTGCCACATGTGAATGAATGTGTGAGAGTGACAGAAAACATGTGTGTTGCAAGGTCTGGAAGTCGTGTTTGTGTTGAAGCAGTGTATGCCCCCATGCCCCAACTGTCCATTTTAGTCACTTAACTCTGTTTGGGTTTGCTGTGTTGTTTGCGTTCCAGCAGAAATAGGTGGCAGCATACCAGTGCGCTTCTCTTCCAGAATTGTCCCTGAATTGTCACGCTTGTCATAATGATAGGTTATTTTGGCTGAATTCCCAGGAGGAAACTGATGCCAGATGCTTCATTTCAGAGAGGTTTCTACCAAATTCAGCTGCTATTCCTGCTACAGCTGGCATGGCACTGGTTGCTCTACATGGTTCATTTGTAGCGCCTAGAGGAAGATGCCATGTAAAATCTCGCACATTTCAAAGATGCCAGTTGCTTTTTGTCTCCTGAATTAGAAATGTTTTTCTCTTCATGGAAAAGAGGGAGTTGGTTATGGAAATCCCCTTCCTTGTTGATGCCAACAGGATTCCCACAAGCGCATTTACTCAGAGTAAAATTGGGATAATAAAAATTATTAGCCTTGTAAATCAAGAAGTGTTAGGCATATCATGCTCTTATTTGAGAAGGTGAAATGAACAGAAGAATTTAATGAAAAAAAAATCCTAAGATTTTTAGCATTTCCCCAGTAGAATTAAGAGCATAATACTGCTTTATCACTTTAAAAACGTTTTTGTTTGGTTGATTGTTCCTAAGACAAAAAGTAAGCCTTGCTTATAAGTGATATTTACATTTGAGAACTGTTAATACCATAGGCAAACTTTAATTTTGCTTTAAGAATTAGCTGAAAGCACAAAAAGACCGCTAAAAAAAAATTGTTATAATATGTTTGCTTTTTTTCTTGCCCCAATCCTCATTTGTTTTTATGCCTCTGCCTGCTGGTGTTTTGGAGATATTTGGTGCTTCCAATGCATGGTTTCCTCAGTTTTTTCTTGAGCAGTGTCTTCCTTCCAGATTTGACCGTTGCTGCTTACCTCGTGTTGTATCAAGAGATGGAAAAGTAATGCATCTCTTGTTTGGATGGCCACTTGGGTAGTTACCCATGACCATGGCAAGCAATTGGTTACTCAGGCTGACATTCGAAAAGGAAGTGGCAGACTGCCATTCTTTTCTGCTTATTTATTTATTAAACAAATGTATGTAGCGGACCAACTTACACATGGGTGATTTTTAATCCATATGGTGGATTAAAAGAATCCACCATATAATAAAAACCCATTAAAAAACCACATTCCACTCCCCATGACATGAACAACACAATCAAATTAGCCTCTTGATTGGCTCCATCTCCATTCAGAGTCCCCAGGCCCAGTGACAAAACTTTTTTTAGGGCCTTTTGGAAAGACAACAGGGTGGGAGTCAACTGTACCTCTTAGGGAGTGATGTTCCATAAAGAAGGGCCCACCAACAAGAAGGCTATTTTTTGCGTTCTCACCAGATGTACATCCCTAATTGATGGATTTGATGTACAGACAACAAAAGTATGATTTAAAAGCAACAAGCGTGAAAAACTGTGGCAGGCTCATCCCCTTCTGCCCTTGTTCCATTTTTTCAGTTGTTGTTCTGTTGCTGCTTTCTGTCAGGATAGCCATGAGTCCAGGGGCTGAAAAAGCAGCATATTCTATTCCTTAGCCCTTTTATGACTTCCAATTTGACAACTTCCTGGTGCCATGATTCTGGCTGTTACCACAAAAATCAAGAGTGGACAGTCTGCATTAGGCATAGGAAGAGGTCATAACAAGATGGGAAATCAAAGAATACAACAGACTGACCTGTTGCTGAGGGATAGGAACCCTTTGCTGCAATGGCATTCTTCAGACTCATGGTTTTTTTATTTACTCCCATCGAAGACCATATTACTAAGGTGGACACTACTTTGGGATGTTCAGACCTCTAATTTGAGCTACAAAGAGTGTATTTTTAAAATACTATCCTTTTTTTCTGGGAATTTGGATGGGATGAGCTCAGTTATCTTACTGAGCTCAGTTAGCTTACTGTGAGTGGTACCCACCTCTTTATACTATGAATATTGGAAGCTACTTTCCTATCACCAAGACAGAGGAAATATAAAATAAGTAGCATCTCCTAGCCAAGCCTCTGCTTCCTGCATATCTGAAATACCCACGTATTTTTTGTGAGGATTAGGTCACAGCTTGATTTAAATTCAGGAACAGATTTGGTAAACTCAGCTGTAAGGTTGTCCATTATCTGCTTGTCTTCTCAATATTCGAGGAAAACAATTAAAAAGAAATGGGGTAAATCCTCTTTCTAAGCTATTTTAGGCCAGGTAATAAATTAGTTCTGTATAAATTTAGTTGCTAAAATTCCTGTAAACCCTAATCTCAACTCAACAATGGCATGCTAATGAAGGCACTGTGAATGAAAATCTTGCTTGGAAAAAGTATTTTCAATCAGGAACAATGCCCAAAGGCTACAGATTTGTCTACACCCACATTTCTTTGGTGTAATATTCTGGTATTATTACGATGGATTTTTATTTCCAACTTTGCTATTAAAAGTGTAATATTCCTCAGTTTTTCTTTTGCCTAAAGGAAATGAAAGGAAAAAAGTCTAAACTTGTCATTTCTTTGATTGCATGACTCACAGCTAATTCATATATTAAAAAAGAATCCCTGCTTTTATTACTCTTCTTCTATATTCCATGGATCTGCTCCTGAATTTTGGGATTGAGTTAACCCAGTGATCTGCCTCAAAGTTCTAATCCCTTCAACTTTGATGCAGGCTCATCACAATCTGGTGGCCTTTCATTATAATCTCTGGTCCAGAAGTCAGAGACTTACATTCCGCATTCTCTCTACAAGAAAAAAATATTCCTTTTGTGAAACAGTTATCATTTTTATCTTTCAATTAATGCCCTAACTATACTCCAGGTACTGCCTACATTACCTATGAAATGGCTTGGGTAAATCCTTCATTCAGCCCATATCTTGCTAATGGAAAACCTATATAATATAAATGACAATATAAATAATATTTTAATTTAATTTAATTTAAATGCTAAATGTCCTTAAGCTTCCATGTTCAAACTACTAGATTCCCAAAAATTATTTTTCAAAACATCTTCCATTTCTTCAGTTACATCTGTGGTTCCTTAGCAGATTTGCTTTTGCTTAACTACTAATCTCTGAAATGGATGCATTCAGTGAGACATTGCACTGGTAATATTGAAAACCAGCCAGCCATGTTAAGCTGGATATAATCATTCCACAAATGGATGCCCTAATCTGAAGTCTTGCATCTTCTCTTCTGCTCAGCCTACATCTGTTTGCATCTACTAACAAGCAGTATCTGAAGTTCTGTTCATGATCAGAAATTGGCAGATGGTTCATAACTGGATTAAATCATTTTTATAGGTGTTTGCTCTAATCTTTCACATTACTAAGATTTATTCTTGCCTTCTCCAACTACTACTGGTATCACTATGCATTTCAATAACCCCACAGTGACAGAGGCAACAGAAGGTTGGGATATTCTCTGCTTATTTGAGAAAACTTATTTTTCAAGGAGACAGCAGGCCTCCATTTAACAGCATGGATTCTCCTGTGCAGACATTCTACTAGAAGGTCACATTGCTAATTCTTAGAAAAAACTGTGCCTTTAAGATGGGCTATAAAAATTGTGATATTTCAGTGATTTTTCAATTGTTTCTTTTTGTTTAAAAGGCAAAAGGTCTAAATTTGTCATTTATTTCAGTTGAATATGTTCCTGTAACAGGTTATCTTTTTGCCCAGTTAAATGTTTCAAAGATCTGTTGAATTTACATCCTCTATTCTGCCTGTGATGGCAGGCTGTCTCCTTGAACCCAGTTCCAAGATGGAGTCTTCTAACTGCACAGTTGTGCAAAACTGCAGTATCGATATGCACCAGTTGACCCGCAAAGATTGCAAATTCAGAATGCAATCGCATGAGTGCATCGGTCATGAGAATTCCATACCTATCTGAGCAGATATTTCTTATCTTGCTTTCCATGAAGGCCCATTTTCCCTTTTATTTGAAAGCTACTGTCAGGAGGATGGGTGGGCTCACATTTCATCTTAAGCTATAATGAGGTTCACTTATTATAAGCATGTGAGTCTGTACATTATAGCTTTCTTAGGTATATACAAGATCACTATAATTTAAAAGCCTTGACATTATGTGTAAACACAATTAATTTATCCCTTCCATGAATTTACTTTAAAAAAAAAAACAAGCTGCCCAAACAAATAATCACCTGTTAATCATTCACATCTTATACTAGGATTAACTTCATAATGTTTCAAATGCCCCAGAAAGGCCATGGACAGGACAAGAGCAGGATAGAAACTTTTTCTTTGTGTTCCTGAGCAATTAGTGTCAAGAGGCCTATTCCCTCTGATACTGAAAATATTGTGACTAATAGGCATTGATAGTTTTATCCCCCCATTGATTCTTCTAATATCTTTGTAAGGGTAATAAAGGCAGAGTTAGTAGCCACTGCTGCTTTTTAAGATAGTAGAATCCATGCACCCTGTGGAGCAAAAAGCCTATTATTTAGTCTGTCACAAATCTTTTACCTTTTGTCTTCTTTAGGGGACCTAGAGTTCTAAAATTGTAAGAGATGATGAAAAGCCTCTGTTTTCTCTTTGTATGGTGTCTTCTCACAATTCTTCTGCCATGCTGGCTGGAGCTGCTAATAGTAAAAATCCAAATTAATTAGTAGGTCACCAGATTACAGTACCTTCCTCTGTTTGAAGCCAATGTACAGCTTTGATTTGCTATTGTTATGCAGCAGTGAAAGTGATCTCATGGCCGACTTCAAATCGGCTTGAAAAGATTATTGGAAAGAGCTCTGCCAAAGTGTTCCCATTCAATGAAGCTTGTCTCTCACCCAAGGTTGCTGTTGATTGTAAGTTTTTCTCTTCCTCCTGCTTATTTTTCAGCCTTTGCCTCACAAGGAGTGGAATGCCCCAATGATGAAGTATCGCGTACAGTGGCGACTTGAGAATGAAGGCCAATGGGATGAGGTGGAAACTGAAGACCCTCCTGTACTGGTGACAGATACCCCTGTCTTCTCACCTTATGAGATCAGAGTGCAAGCACAGAATGATTTTGGCAAAGGGCCTGAACCTGAACCTGAAAAAGGTTACTCAGGGGAGGATGGTGAGTAATGAGGAATCCATTCGCGTTATGCCCATAGATTCAACAAAACTCAGCTATGTTACAAATGGAGGGAGTTTTAATCCCAGCACATCTGGAGGTATCAAATGGAGGAGGGGTGAGCTAATGTAGATTATTATTATTAATGTAGATATTATTCAGTATGAACCGTGGCAGGAAACCAAATTAGATGCTGAACACCGATCTTTTTCAAACAATTCAGTAGAAAATTGCTATGCTATCATTGCTCTCCACCCTGCATCTAAGATTTCCATTTCTCTCACATTTCTGAGCTAGTTTTTATATCCTTATTTCTGAAAATGTTTGTTTTTGAAAAAGAAAAAAGTTGATATTATCTTCTTTATCATCTTTTAGATGTTAGATGATTCCCCCACCTCCCATGTTTATGTAAGAGTTATTTTCTAAGTAGGATTCAAATGTGTTCCTTTTGCTTCCTCCAATGAGAAGAACTCTGATAGCATCCTTGCAGGCTTCTTAATTTGAAAATTGCTGCAAGAAAATTTTCGCTAACCTGGGCAGTTTTAAGATGCATGGACTTTACCTCCCAGAATTCCCCAGCCAGCAATGCTGGCTAGGGAATTCTGGGATTTGAAGTCCAGGCATCTTAAAGCTGCCCCGGTTGAGAAACACTGCCACAAATCTATTGTGACTTCTCTCCTATAACGTCTGGCTGCCTTCAAGGACAGATAGCTCTGTTGGATGGGGAATGGTTTTACTACTCAGTAAAACAGATGGAGCAGGATTTACTTTTCGCCCATACCCAGCAGAAACTGCCAAAAAGATAACCAACAGTTTACATCAACAGTCCTGTATAATTGGATGTTTTAAGCATAGTCTTAAGCATTAAGCCTTTTAATGACAGAACTCAGTTACTGCTTTCACCATCATAGTCATCTTGGTCTTATGTAAATAAAAAATACTGGAGACAGGTCCTTGATTTTATTTTTTCTAAATTGAGGGTAGGCCGTTGCCTGCTTGTTCAGCCAGCAGTTTCAGTTAAAACTTTCCCAAAAGTTCAAACTGAAATTTGTGTAGTACTGGAAGACCTTGACCCAATTAACATTCCAGCATTGAACCTACTTAGCTAACCTCACTGGGAGATTCCTTAGTAATCATTTCTAAGATCGCACGGGACGTTAGAGATTTCTTCTGTCACTTCATTTTAATTTATTTGTGCCTCCTGTGATATTCCAACTTCTTTCTCTCCCATGCTGGCAGGGAGGGGTTTTATTGTACTGCTCAGAAGGATGGGGAACGCCATTTCTGATTTTTTTTTCTCTTTGCCAACTTTGCTTCCAACTCGATAAAGCATACTGTCTACCTAAAAAGCTTGCTATTGTACTACTTTGTGACATATGGGACTATCTTAATAGAGGTTTCCCCAATAGGGCTTTCTTTGGGGATTTGGAATCTTGGCACTTGCAGAATTCCCAATGCCACGTCTCTGGTAGAACTGTCAGATTGAACTTTCATCTTCCCTTCCTTTCTTGCTGAAATTATAAGTGTAAAGGATCCCTCTTTTCCCCAGTGCCTGAGGCTGTCCCTGAAGATCTGCTGATTGAGATGATAAACAGCACCACCATCAAGCTTTCTTGGATCCTTCCCAACAGAGAGAAAATTTGGGGACATCTCAAGGGATTTAAGGTATGGCATAAGAATTTGGCATTGTATCCTGGAGGACCACATTTGAAGCACTTTTTAAAATACTTGGTGCCCTCGAGATACATTAGAGTTGGACATATCTAGTGGTTGGCTAGTTTTCTGCAGCCCAAGTGCGGTAGTACTACTCCTAGAATCCTCAAAGGGCAGACTACCTGGAGTATTATGGGTTAAAATTCAAAATATTTGGAAAACTCCAGATCCAGAGTGGGTTCATAGAGAGAAATCTGTTCTGTCACAATTACTGTCAACATTATCCCTTGTATAAATCCTGTTAACTGCCTTCATACTGTAAATTTTATCCTTCATATAAATTCCCAAGCTATTGTAATATTGCATCTCCAAGTAGTAAAACCAGAGTAAATAATGTAAAAAGAGTCAACTGATGCAGAATAAATTTCGCCACGTAAGAGGAATTGTGGAAAGTCCTCAGTTATAATATATCCACACAGGTTACAAGATGCGGATGTTTATGGTACAGAACTGAGATTGATTTGCTGCAGAATTGCTTTTTAATTTTTTTGTTTTTTAAACTCAGGGTAAACACTGGCCTGTGGGACTTCAGCAAGACTCTGAATAGAACTGCCATTCGGCCAGAAGTTTACTGACCAGGCTAGAATTACAACTGAATGTAAACCCAGAAATTGTATGTTTTGTTTGTATCATTTCCCTGCTTTTTGTGAGAGATTCCTTGTTAAAGGTGCCCTTCAGGGAAGGGAACATTTGATACATGCTGAAAAGCATTTTGACCTTCTATGCCTTCTATTCATACAAATTAAGAAGGAGACATAATTCTTGACATGCTCAGAGGCACTCTTCCAACACATTTTGGAGGGGAGGAGTGAGCGATTCCACTTAGGATGACAGGCATTTTTCAAGAAACTTGCCAGTATTGAGTGAGCTGGTGGATGTGGGTATTTTGAAGTCTGGGCAAATAATTTCTCCCTCTTTCTCTTTCTTTCTCTGAAATTCCACCTTCACCAGGTGTATTACTTCAGGCTGGGAACCCTGGCAGAACGTAGCCGTCGACAGGCCCATCTTCACTTCCATTCCCACGGGGAGCTGCTGATTTTGGGGAATGTGTCTGACGTCATGCTGGGGGGCCTCAGGCCCTGGAGTCGGTACCAGGTTCAGCTGACAGTGTTGAATGGGCGGGGGGAGGGGCCCCGCAGCGAGGCCATGGAGTTTGTTACACCTGAGGGAGGTAAGAACCGGCAGCCTTTCGCTCTCAGAACTTTCAATCTGTGCTTCCCTCTATGCACCTGCTGAACTTCTTGCCAACTTCTGCTCCTACTCCTAGAAGCTCTCTCTGTCCATATTACTTTATTTAGACCTCGCATTATGTGCAGAATGTATAAAAGAGTTGAAACATGAGTTGTGAGCACAGAAATACTTTGCTCACAAGCCAGGTCGAGGTTTGAAAGGCATGGGATGTGCTGAAATGAAACAAATCCCAGGCTGTCTAACTGATTTCCTATCTGGCAGCCCCATTTATGATATTTTAACCTTACAAGAAAATATGGTAATGCAATCAGGGAAATAGTGTATAAGGCATAAATCTGGATTGGAGGAGAGTGATCCTAAATCAAATAAATTAAAATGAGCCTCTATTAACTACAGCTTCCCCTGCCCACTCAGTTAATGAGTTTGTAGAAACTATTGTTTTAAAAATGAAAGTTTGCATGAAGCAGATATTGAGGGGGGAATCTACTGCTGTTATTGCTACTATTGCAGTTATACAGAAATAATGATATAGTAGGTATGGGCAATCTTTTAGGGGTTGTAAAAGAATATAATGAAGGTTAGCAGTGCAATAGGAGGAGTAATAATAGAAAGTGAGCAAAGTATATTACTGTATATCTGAGTATGTGGGTGGAGCTGGATTTTTATGGATTGGAGGAAATTAGATTTTTCTTTATGTTATTAAAACTTAGTTAGTGAATGCCTCATTAGTTAGCATCATTTATATGCTGCCTTAATCATAGATTCTTGGTGACTTACATATAAAATCCATAATAAATTCACAAATTCTAAAAACAACAATAAAAATGCAAACCAGTAAAAACAAAAGCTAGAGAGAAGACAAGGTTCTTGGGTTGACAACCTCCTCCTCAAAAGTTCTGTGTCAGTGTTTCTCAACCTTGGCAAATTGAAGATTTGTGGACTTTAACTCCCAGAATTCCATGCACTTAAAGCTACCAAGGTTGAGAAACACTGCTCTATGGGGGAAAAAAAGATTTATTTTTTTATTCTTAAAAGGTTGTAGAAAAGATGCCATCTTGGTCTTGAGTATAAAATGTTTCATTGGGCTTAAGCTGTCATAGAAATCCATTTCTGGAATTCAGGGCCCCTCACTTTTTGTGGTCTGGTAATCTTCAGCACATCTCCCAATTTGTGTGCTTATGGTAGGCTCCTGTAGTATAGTATTATGTCATGTAGAAAAGACATCAAACTCTCTATTTCCTACCCTCATAGTGGCAGAAAAATTGCAGTGCAGCATTGCGGTCAAAGAGGACTCAAGACATACCTGTCTTTGGGACCTGAAGTTTCCCATCCATTCTACTGTAGGATAATTTAATTTCCTCTTCATAGCACCAGTGAATTAATTCTATCAGGACCTCTGTTGTGGCTTTGGTTACAATACTAAGGTGACGGATAGAGTAGATAAATTAAGAATTATGCAATGAGTGCTTTGTTCATGGCAGATAGATCTTTCGTTTTGATGCGCTTGTTCTTGCTAATGGGAATTTGCTCCAAGTATTTGGAGAATCCAAAAAGCTGGAGCATGCCCTGTCTACTACAATTTCTTCTCACCATTTATAACCCTCTCCTTCCCATTTACATTCCTTGTGCCCTTCACTCTCCATTTCTCTTTGCCTCCTTACATAGTACCTAGCATCCCTGAATTCTTTCAGTTGGACTATCTCTCGAACACAGCAGTGTTGCTAGACTGGATGCCTCCAAAATTCCCTAATGGGAGATTACTGAGATACGTGTTAGAATACCAACAAGGTGAGTCTGTAGCAGCTCTGAGTTTTTCGCAGGTCTGTAGCACAGCATCCTGGGAACCTGGAGAGGAAACTCCTCACACATATTTTATATTTAGGCATGTTGCTTTTGATGCAACTTTCTTTGAGTGATTATTACTGCTGCATCAATACTGTTACTCAGAACTGTAGAGTCAAAGGACCTTTGAAGATGATCAAGGTTCAGCAATAAAGGATGCAGTTAGAGAATCTCTGTGAGATGACTATCTAGCCTGTACTTAAAAATCCCCAGCAAAGAAAAACAATTGCTTCTCATATCAAATACTTCCCTGATGTTTTGCTGAAATTTTCTTTCCTGTTGTTTCCACCTGATGCTGTAATCCTACCTCCCGCTGTAATACAGAATAATTCTACCCTCAGTCTTTCAGTTACTTCAAGAATCCTAAAATTTCCCCCCAGTCTCGTTTTCTATAAGCTGAATTTACCACTTCTTTTGATATTTTTTCAAGGCAGAGACTGGTTTCACAGGATCTTCACCATGCTGGTTTCCAAGTACCAACGTCTTAGTAAAATATGTGGCACCAGAATGGGTCATAACTTTTTGAAAGCAAAATGATTACGTCTTTCTTCCATTCCTTTAGTTTCAGTAGTAGATAATCATGTTTCCGATGAATCTGAAGGGACTTAAAGAGACTCAGGAGACATATTAAAAATGGAATCTGATTTCTAGCATATTGTGGCAAGAATCACTAGCTAGCATTCAGTGATTTTTGCCACAATATGTTAGAAATCAGATTCCATTTTTAATATCTCTCCCATCTTCCTTCCCTTAATGCATAGTTCCTTCTTGTCTGTTTTATGCTTGTTGAACACTGCCAACTCAGCAACAGGATTTGCATTTTCTGGCATGATATCTGCTTTCTCCAAGTGGACAGGTTCTGTGAAATAAAATCCATCAGATATGGATAGCAGGTTGGATGACAATGGCATACTTTTCTGATAATTGACCTGTTACTTTTCTGCCATATTTTGCCTAGCCAATCAGACAGAGATGGACATTAGCAACATCCACATCCCAGCCACCCAGTTTAGCCTGAATCTCAGCGACCTTGATCCCCACACTCCGTACAAATTCTCGTTGTGGGCAGAAACCAAAGAGGGTCGAGGAGAAATATCCTTACTTGAGGAACATACAATGCACGAGTCAGGTATGTGAAGCCTTAAAAATATTTCCTACTAATCTTAGAGAAAGAGAAGATATATTTCCTACAACATTCTCCTAACAGCTGTAGTTAGTGTGCTGAGCTTAAGTATGCTTAATATTTTTTTACTATTATTTATTGTTTGGTTTGCTCCTTGCCTTTTGTTCAGAAGCTCATGTTGAAAAGATAGCGCTCCCTGTTTCAATTTTCACCTATAATAACTCTGTAAAGTAGGTTGCAATGAGAGACTTTGATTGACCCGAAGTCTCCTGAGCATCCATGGCTTTATATCCTGTGTTCGCACTTCCAACATCACACTATTCCAGCAGTCACATGATTGCAAGTTGGGCACTTGGCAGCCAGCTGACATTTACAACCAGTTGCAGCATCCTGCAGTTTTGTAATTGTGACTTGTGACCCATTGGGGAAGTTGGATATGCTTAATGACTGCAGGATTCATTGAACAATTATGGTGATTCATTTAACAACATGTTAAGAATGGTCATAAAATTGAGTCCAGTCATGTAATGACTCACTTTATGACTGCTTTGATGATGGAGATTCTGATCCCAATTGTGGTCATAAGTTAAGGACTCCCTGTAGACCATAATTGGTCTTACAATATTTCCATAGATTATATCTTTACTAGGGTCTACTTTAATTGTTTACACTGTTAGCCTGTGTCTTTCTCTGTCAGAGTTCCTTTAATTTTACCCTACTTTCAGCTGTGAAAAGCTTTGTGAGTGTGTTCTGCCTACTTTGTTATATAGAGGCGAGAGTTGGGTATTCAAAAGAAGCATGAAAGTGAAATTAAATAGAATTAGTTACTTAGTGTGTGGTCAAATCAGAAGAGATAGGGCCAAGAATGAATGAGTGCTGAATGAATGTGGATTGAATTCAAAATAAAATGACAGTATAGACTTTCAGGTGCTTTGGTCATGTAGAGGGAATGAGTGTTGAACTGTACAACATCTAGAAAGAGTGAAGTGGTGAAGAAGAAGACCCAAAAATAATGGTTGTATGGAGTTAAGAGAAAGAGAGAAAAAGAGAGAGGCACATTACAGAACAGGCAATGTATGAAGCAGTGTATGGACACTGTAGAAGGAATGATTGGTTTACCTTGGTATAAAAATATGGAGAAAGGTGTTGAATGGTTTGGGTGTTCTAGCTATGTTTCATAATATTTTTCCCTTATTTCACCTTCTAATTTCTTTATCTAACTATTTCTTATTCCTTTACTGAGCTCTACCTAATGCTGCTCACCCAAAAGGAAATAACATGATATGTACATATGTATGTATGTATCTACTCAGCGATACTGAAGTATCAGATGTCATAGTGGATGGTCCAGCATGTGTAAAGCAATTTGAAAACAAGAAACTACAGCAGCCGTGTATCAGGTTGTGTTGGCAACATAATCAGAAGTTATGGAGCGAGTAACAGTTAGACACACGCAATGTAAAAACCCTGAATTTTTAGCTAAAAACATTAATATTCACAGGGACCATTTTTTGTGCAGTTGCAGCTACACTACAGCAACTCCTTCAGGGTGAGAGTCTTTTCTTTGATCTCAGCTTCTTTACTTTTTTTCTCTCTTTACTTTTTAAAAGCTCCTTTCCAGGGATTTTCCCCCCAGATGCCTGATTTTATCTGGGCTGGGAAACTAAGCAAAGGCAGGCATGAATTAGGAACTACCGCGGAACCTGCTAAACCATGGACTCCATTGGCAAACTAGTTTTATATTGCTGCCACAGAAATTGGATGAGTATGTCCCAATTCCCACAGTGGAAATATAGTTAATGGTAGTTTTTCTGAGGTCTTAATGACCTTGCTGTTCACTCTGAAACCTACAAGGGTGGGACTTGTGTAGATTCTCCAGAGATTATGATTTTAATACTTTTCTCTCTCATTTTCTCCCTGCCTCTATGCCCAGTGAATTTGTCTTTTGTAAACATCAGTGTGGGCGAGACAGGAGAAAACTTCACCACCATCATCTGGATCCCACGTCAGAACCAGCGAGATATGGAGTTTGCAGTCCATTTTATGAACAAAACAGGTAAGAAGAGGGAGGTGGATGTCCTCTTTCTTGTATGGTCTTCATGATCCTATCTCAGCCATGGGTTAGCATCTTTTGAGGTGAAAACTCTGTAGATCACTCACTGTTGGCTTAGGAGCTATACTTGTTCATATATGCATGCTCCCTACAAAATCCTCTTTCACTAACCTCTCATACCATGTACATTCTACCACTCCTTTCCTACACCTGGGCACACACACACACACATGCGCGGGCACACACACACACACACTATTCATCCTATTCATCTAAGAGCTGTGGTGGCACAGGGGTTAAAATGCAGTATTGCAGGCTAATTCTGCTGACTGCCAGGGGTTCAATCCCCACCGGCTCAAGATTGACTCAGCCTTCCATCCTTCTGAGGTTGGTAAAATGAGCACCCAGATTGTTGGGGGCAATATGCTGACTCTGTAAACTGCTTAGAGAGGACTGTAAAGCACTGTGAAGTGGTATAT